>AJFK01000789.1:0-29871 GCA_000467715.1 Hysterium pulicare CBS 123377
AATTTAGTTAGCTAACTAGACTCTCCCTAAAAAATGTTCTAAAGGCACGTAGTTACTAATCCTGAATAGGAGAGGATAAGTAATTGCTAGACTAATTCGAAAAAAGTTCCCCCGCCATTCCCCACAAGAATTCGTATATAACCTCTTCGACTTGCCCTCCATGCCTCTAAAACTCTGTTGCTTATACCAAAATCCTGGTAGTACGTGGTACCGTCCACTGCTGTTCAATTGACCTTACCATTGTCCAGCAATCCGTCTGTCATCTCTCCGTGCGGCTAGATACGGTCATCGTCCGACCTCGAATACCTTCCATCTATACCAACTTCAAATATCACGAAAAGAGCTTCATTCCACACCCCGGCCTCTCACGATGCAAGCAGTAGGCCTAAAGCCACCTAATGGAGTAGGACAACCCAAAAATCCCCATGCGTGGGGCGCGACAACATCACCCTCGGCATTCGATTTCCGTAGCGACGTCGTAACAACACCGACATCTGCCATGCTAGACGCAATCCAACAATGCAGCCTCCTCGACGACGTCTTCATGGAAGACCCCACCACCACCTCCCTCGAATCCTTCATCGCCGACCTCACAGGCAAAGAAGCCGCGGTCCTCGTCCTCTCCGGTACAATGGGCAACCAAGTAGCGCTGCGAACCCACCTCGGCGCACCACCGCACGCCGTCCTCTGTGATCAGCGGTCGCATATCATACAGTACGAAGCGGGCGGCGTCGCGAATCTATGCGGAGCGATGGTCCAGCCTATCGTCCCGAAGAACGGGACGTATATCACGTTGGAGGAGGTAAAGGAGCTTGCCGTTGTATCCGACGACGTGCACGCCTGTCCCACGCGCGTTATCTCGCTCGAGAATACACTCAACGGCGCCATAATGCCGCTGGAGGAGGTGCGGCGCATTGCTGGTTGGGCTAGGGAACACGATATCTTAATGCACATGGACGGGGCTAGATTATGGGAAGCCGTGGCCGCGGGCGCGGGGTCACTGAAGGAGTTTTGCAAGGAGATGGATAGTTTGAGTCTTTGTTTTAGTAAAGGGCTAGGAGCGCCGATTGGGAGTATTGTGGTTGGGAATGAGAAGTTTGTTAAGAGGGCGCGGTGGATCAGGAAGAGTATTGGCGGGGGTTTGAGACAGGCGGGGGTTGTGGCTGCGCCTGCGAGAGTAGCGGTCGAAGAGACGTTTTTGAGTGGGAGGTTGAAGGAAAGTCATGAGACTGCTAAAAAGATTGAGAGGATTTGGAGGGGGAAGGGTGGGAAGATGAAGTATCCTGTTGATACTAACATGGTTTGGTTGGATATCGAGGCACACGAGATCTCCGCAAATGACTGGATCTTGCTGGGGGAGAAATATGGTTTGAGAGTTAGGGGTGGGCGTCTGGTAGTGCATTACCAGATTGGGGACGAGGCGGTTGAGAAGTTGGAGCAGATGTTCACGGAGGTGTTGGAGGGGAGGGAAGGGAACGAGAAGAAGAGGAAGGCGGATTTGGATCCCGAGGCTATGAAGTTGGGGGATGTGGAGTGAATCATTTGGGATGGTAAGAATTTAGACGGTGGGAGGTTGGTATTAGTGATCTAGAGATAATAGAGTACTATTTGGGGTAGAGTCAATACTTCCTAATTAGGTAACTTCTTCGAAATATGTCGGTTTCAGAACGCATATCGTCTTTTTTTCACTTTTCGTAAATTCCTGCTTATCGTGTGAAAACGTAGTCAAGTTCTCTTCTTATCCATTCAATCAGTCTCAAAGCTCCCTATTCACTCCCCATGCAAGATATACACAAAAATTAAGGTGTCATCAGCGTCTGCGGCTACCCTTTTTTCCCGAGCAGCGTCACCAACCATTTCACTTCGGTGTATTACCCTACTTCGTTCTTCCCAAGTCCACTCCATCCTTACCACTTCCACAACCCGTACTTACGTTCGAAAACACTCCACCACCTCCTTCTCCTCCGCACCGACCATAAGAACCAAACTACTCCAACAAATACATATTGAACGACTACAATTCCACCAATCACCACTGCCCACCCGATACAATCCAATCCAACCACAGCCCTAGCCAAACCTCCCCTCGCGAAAAGAAAAAGAGGAGGAAAATGCCCCTCCTCCCCCGCAATATAAACCTGCACCCTCTCTACCTCTACTCAAAACTAAAACCTCATCTATACTCTCTCGCCACCAACATCAAACGCACAGTCACGTCTCTAACACCGATCCCTATCCTTGCAGCCCTTCCGCCGCTCGTGGATCAAATCGAGTATGTTTTCTCGGGACCAGGTCCATTGGTCGTGTGGATACTGTTTGGATTAGGGGTTTGGTCGGAAGCGAGGAATTTGGAGAGGGAGGAGGAGGAGTGGTATGCTGGTATTGGGGTAAAGGTTGGAGATTGGGGGAAGTAGAAGGGGAAATAGGTAGTGGGGTGGCCGGGACGGGCGAGGTGGGAGAGGAAAGTAAGGGGATGGGTTGGGGAGTGAGTTTATAATGGAAAAGCCGTAATGGGATCCTTTTTTGGTGTATAGGAAGGAGGGTGATGTATGGATGGGCACTGTAGTGGATTTGATTGCGTCGATAAGATCAGATGGCACGGGGAGGTGCCTTTATACTATTGGGCGACCCCGAGATTCCTGTGCTGATTCCTAATTTCTAATTTCTGGAAATTCCGTTATTGCTTGAAAGCATTGTTCGGTTCTTGTTCGTTTCGCGGAGGCTTGGGAGGTAGAGAAAGTTCGTTGAAGCATGTCACGGAGTTCAAAATGCTCGTATGGATTTGAACTCATATATTCCTTTCTGTGTCACGGACTTCTGAAGCGAAGTCATATTTTGAGAACTTCCTCTATGGGACTGGGAAAGCGTATCGTAAGATGAGGGCCAGCCTCACCACATCACTAACCAGGCCTAGCATCCACCGCAGGTGGTAAAGCCGCAGTTGGCGCGGCACTATATCTTAGTCAGCTTCGTATGGTTTTGAGAGAGAAAGAAGACTTACGTATGAATAGCCACACATTGCGCAATTGGGTGTTTGGGTTGGGCAGCCGATGGAGGAGCACATGTTGTTGTACTAAGATCGGAACCTTCGTTAGCGTTACCATTCTCCTAATCATGTTATGGCAATTATGGCATAAGAATAGGTAACTTACCACTCCCTGGAGAACGCTGTAGTAGTTGTTACAGGCATTACACGAATCGGGGTCAGCGAGGGAATCAAGCGTGATAGCCAAGGCTGATGGTGGGTAGCTGCCGATGGGACAGCTAGTAAAGCCGCAAAGATTGTGGCACTGAGCCAATGTTAGCACAAGACGACGGCAATATAGGATAAAGGTATACTTACATCCGCATTCCCGCTTACCAAACAATTACACTGTTTCTGGCAATCCGCGGTCTGACCACAAACCTACGTTCCGATGAGTATCAGCTATACCGTTCTACATCAAGTATCGGGGAACTCCTCGAAAGTCAAAGGCCCACCTTCAAACAGGCGTTAACCTGCTTCGTGCAACCCTGACAGATAGAAGCGGTTGGTGACGGAGCCGCGACACTAGTGCCAGTAATTGAAGCAGCCTCAGTCATGAGGTAGACGTCACGGGCGGGAAGCTGAGGGAGATCCCGTTCTTTCCTCTCGCGGCAGTCGGTATATGAGCACTGATTGTGGCACTAAACGATACCGTTAGTCGAAAATATTGATACGGGTAGGAGTGGAAAATGGGAACTTACGAACTGACTCTTACACATCATGAGTCCACAGTCGGCATGGCATCGTGCGTTCCGGTTGCAATTCTGAACTCGTTAGTTGGCTGATGTTTATACCCATGTAGTTCGAGATTTTGGAATGAGTGGCGATAGATTTCGGGTGTGTTTGCTCCTTGTAAGAGTGTGAGCACTTACACTCAAGCATCTCTGGTAAGTGGCATCGCAGTTCTTGCAGCTTTGAGGTGGGCCAACGTCGACATTATCTATCTCCCGAGCAATGAGAGCCGTGGCAAGTTCTTTCTTCGCCACTTGAGCGGGGACAGCCAGATCACGTTCTTTCGACGAAGAGCAGAAGCTATTGCATTGCTGACAATTTCCATCGGCCTCACACACAGACTTCTTGCAAGTCCCATCACAGTCCTGTGGGTCGTCGGTAGTCGTCCTGCAGGTGATGACACAGCTCTCGAAATCTCCAACGCAACGGTCGCAAGATGCACTGGAGGAACGGGCATTGACGTCGATGTTGCCGGTGTTCGGGGCAGTGACAGCCAGATCACGTTCTTCCTCGTCCGAGCAGAAGCTAGAGCAACGGCCACAATACTTGTCAGTCGCGCACAAATCCTTCTTGCAAGACGGATCACAGTCTGCTGGGTTGTTGTCGGTTTCTGCCTTGCAGATGATGCCACAGATCTCATAATCGGCAATGCAGAGGATGCAAGACGCATTGGAGGGAAGGGCATTGACGGTGACTAGACCGAAAGAAAGCAAGGCAGCAATGGCTGCAAGGAAGAAGAAGGGTTTCATGGTCGCGTGTTAGAGGTTGATCCAGGAAACGTAGATGAAAGAGAAAGACAGGTAACAGTTGGAAAGAAAAGAAAAGAAGTTAGTGGTAAAGAGTGAGAGTGAGGGCGGCGAAGATATACAAGTGGTTGAGGTGGGAGAGGGAGAGGGAGATGCCCCGTGCTCGAAGAATGAAAGGAAATGCTCCGCATGTAGAAGGGGCTCGGGCCTATTGGAGGTGGCACCCCTGCACCGCAACTTTACCCAGGAAAGAAGTGAAAGGAGCACGGGCCGATGGTCCCCACAGGCTCAAATTGCGCTGGAGGCATTCGAAGAGATGGATGGACACACGGCGCAAGACGGGTTTGGTTTTCGCAGACACTCCATCTCCTTACCGGGGTTGTTGGCAAATCCGGTATCCGCCCTGCATAAATAGATTGCTGATTTAGACTGCTGCCGCACTAAAAATCTGTGCCACAACCCAGTCAAAGACTTCGTTGGCGACACAACAAACCCGACCCCAACGCAGATACACAGTTAGATCTCGTCGTCATCCAGATTCATCAGCCCATTCCTCATGCTCTCCGTTGACCAAGCATCTTGACCACCGCGTTGCGTACCATTGACCCCACTCCCATTCTGCATTTCCTCGACCTTATCCCGAAACACTCCAACCTCATTCACATCTTTGTCGACAGGCACAAGTCTAATCGTGAACTTGCTCAGTGGTTCAGCATTCGTCTCTTCCGTTACCAGCTTATCTACGTTCCTATACTCGGTCACAAATTGTCTCTTGATGTTGTTCACCGCGTGATACAAGCTCCTTGCCCCGAGCTCCCTGTCGTAAGATTTTTCGGCGATGGTGTTGCACACTTTTCCATCATCATGTATCGAAAGTTGGCAGTGTCCGATGTAACGATTGATTTCGGGCCGGAGATCCAGCGGCTGCCGAACTCGGTCGGCGAGCTTGAGAATGAACTTGTGAGCGACAACGGCGCGCTCGGAGGCGGAGAAGGGAAGGAACGGAACGATGAGATTGATGCGGCCCGTGAAAGGAGCCTTTGAAGGGTATCAGTAACTTGCGCCTTCAGACATTTTCAGGCTGTACTCACACCAAACCGAGACCTGAACAAGGAGCGAAGCTGAGCCTGCAGCGGCCTGATATCTACACCGTTCTTCTTGTCGTCCTTTTCAATCTCTATGTGTGCGTCATAGAATCTCGTGATGGAGGCATCGCCGAGATTTGTAGCGATGATCCAGAGTGTCTTAGAGCAATCGATCTGTGTATTACTGCGGCGGTCGAAATAGACACCTGGATGTTATTAGTTCGAGAATCTCGATTGAATCTCCATGGCACGCATTGAGGAGTATGTCTAGAGATGTGGAGGCTCCCAAGCATAACTCACCACTATCACACAACAGCAGGAGCGAATGTCGAACGTCCTGACTCGTTTTGTCAAACTCATCCAAGAATACCACTGCACGCCGTCCATCATTGTCGGAAAGGAAGTTGTTGAGCTGCGAGCCTTCACCGGAACGTGAATAACCCGCTCGTGGACCAAATAGCTCATTATCAGCATGGAACTGAGTGCAGTCGATTGTAGTGATAGACACAGACAACAAGTCTCCCATCTGCTTCGCCATCTCAGTCTTGCCATGCCCAGACGGTCCTGCAAAAGCCATCACCAAAGGCTCTTCCTGTCCCCACGCAAGATGAGCATAGACGTTATCCATGACCATTCTCCCCGCAGCAGCTTGACCAATAAGATGATATGGAATCTTGAGCAAGTTTATCATCTTGTGCGCATTAGCGATCTGGAGCGTTCGGCCATTGAAGCGAGGGAAGCGGTTCGCTTGGTATAAGAGGTATCGATGGGTAAGGTGCAGAGCAGGAGCGAGATGAAAGCGTGCACGAGGACTGCACCAGGCACTTGGGGAGCTCGAGTCTTGGAAGCTGTTTGAAGCCGTTGCCTGAGGAGCTTCCAGAAAGTTTGCCCACATGTCCTCTGGGATGACTTTCGGGTCAACCCCGAAGGCCAAAAGTACCTTCACTACCTCAGTAGTATTGACCCCCATTTGCTTCCCGTGAATGATGGCAAAAGCGAGAACTGGCAAATGGAAGGTCGTGTACACGACCAGCGGATCCGCGCCGAATTCAAGAAGTGCAAGAACAGCATCGGGAGAGTTGCGTTCCGCTGCGTAGAAGAGTGCCGGCCACGACTTTTCTGATGACGCCAGATGGGACTTGATATCATTGTACGGATAGCTGTCAAGATACGACTTGATGACGGGTAGGCTACAACCATTTTGCAGAGCCGCACAGAGCGTTCTTATTGAGATGTCCACCGGAAAGCTCAAGTGTTGGAGTATTTGATCTGGCGGCAGTTCGGCATAAGGTAAGCTAACTCGAGTGAGTTGAAAGTCGCCATCTTTAAACCATACAAACGGCTGAGACTCCGAGGATTGGCCTTCAATAGTCAACACCATTTCGATTGGTAAGAAGTCGAAATATCGCGGGTGGCAATAGTTGAGGTGACATGCATCGTGTGAATATTAAGCTCGAATGCCCAGTCCTCGAGCGGAACCTTCCGTCGTGCCTTCAGGAGATTCACCGGTGGTGTTCATTATTGCTAGTAAACCTACCTAGGATGGTGAAGATCACGTAGTTATCAGGCGTCGTAGGCCCTCGTCTCCTTTTCTATTTAATCAGTCACTATTTGATTACGCAATGGACGAGATTTCGGATATTGGATTATCCTCTTTAGAAGTAGTTGTGGCAGTTCGAGAGAACTCTCCTACCGACATGACAACTACAATAAATGTTGAAATGCTTACATGGCTGAATATACAGTCCTCAAGGTCTTTCGATGTCACGGAATGTTCATAGCAGGAGAATCGGGGTTTGCTAATCCCCACGTACCATTGCACCCGGCCTTACCGCAGTGCGGTAATACAAGTGAAAGAAGCTGGCCATTCCAACATATGACCAAGACCGCAATCAATCCAAAAATCCACGACTGCCAAGATGCTTGATCGCTTGGAGGGCAAGAGCATCAGCAGCCCGTTGCTCCTGTTCGACCATCTATAGAATATAATGTTAAAGACTAGACTTAAGGACACAGGTGACTTGGGACAACCTACTCTATCAAAAAGACGCAGCCGCTTGGGCTTTTCATTGGTTTCCCTTGGTGGATGAGCCCATTTGCAGCCCTTTCCGTACTTGCATTTACCATGTTTCTGCCAAGAATGGCAAATCCCCGGCTGCGCTTTCTCCTGCTGTGTATTCGTTGGCAAGGTTGGTACCTGTTGCGAGTGCAAGGCTTTGGAAGTTTGCTCTTCTGGGGCAGCATCGCTGTCATTGGAGTCGGACGAAGACTCTGGGTCGGAACCAGAACCAGTATCAGACTCCGATTCAGAACTTGATACGGTCGAGGATATAGCACTGTCTGTGCTGTGATCTGGCTCAGAGTAGAGGCTGGTATCGCTATCGTAATTTAACCCAAGGCTGAGATTCGCGCTGGGAACGACGGGCTGAAGTGGTTTAGCATCTTTCGGATGATGCTTTACATCAACTTTTTCAATAGATGCTATGTGTGCGTCTTCAATCATATCAAGAGGCTCCGGTTTTATCGCAGGCAGGGGCCGATCATTAGCGACATCAGTAGAATGAGCAGAAGCTTGACATGTTCCGGAAGCTTTTGCAGCTTTTTCTTCGCTTCGTTGTAACTTTCTCCTCAAGCTCTCGATCTTTTTTTGATGCTTCTCCATGAGTCTTCTTTTCTTCTCATCCTCATTGCCTCCTACCGGCTTCTTCTGACTATCCTTCGTCCCTTGGAGCGTGACACTGCTTCGATTCGTCTGGCCGTTGGTCTGCCCTTTAACCTTCCGTATGGTCTTCAATTCATGAGCTCTCTTAGCTACTGCTTCCTTCGCTTTCTCTTCGATGCGACTTTTGGTTGGAAATTTCTTTCTTCGTTCCTTAATCCAAGCAGCGACTTGGGCTTGAGATTCGAGCGATATTACTTGACCTTCGTGTTCGAAAACCACCCTTTTTAGTTGAATTAGCAGTGGTCAAATCAGCAATACGAGTACTAACCCAGCGGCGTCAGCCATGAAGGCGGCTTCCTCATCAACCTCCTCATCATCGGCTTCATAGACGTCGCCCTGAGGTGTTAGTCCTAACTGGTTAAATTTTCGCTTATTTGAGGCTTTCCTATCATCTGGTTTAGGGGGTGGAGTAGGCTGCGGGACAACCGGAAGAGCAAATCCGAAACTAGGGACAGCGGGAGCTACAGCAGCCTTCACTTTTTGAGGTTTTGGTTTCTGCTGGAGTGCACTGTTGGGAGTAGTCTTACGATCAACGTTGACGTTATCAAAACCTCGCTTTCTCTTGCCAAAGGATGGAGATGAGGATGAGTTGGGAGGAGCAAAAGTGTGGTGGGAGTCATGAGCATTCGAAAACTGGTTCGTTGGAGCAGGCATAGACTGCATGCTAGCTTGAGATGTCATGTATGACAGCGCTTGTGCAAAAGCCATGGGATGTATTGATGTTTGTACTGGAGTTCCCCATTGCATTTGTGGTACAAAAGAAGGATTGATGAATGAGCCCGTTGGTAATGGAGTGGGAACGCTATTCGAAGAGACTGAGCTCGCTTGGGGTGAGGGTTGTTGCTGCGGTTGGCAATATGCTTGGGGAGACTGTTGATCTTGAGCCCATTGCCTGATGGAGGAATTGAAAGGCTGGTTCGAGCCATGACCTCCCCGATGAGAGCCACCTCGATGGTTGAAATTGTTGCCCCGACCCCTTCCTCGGTGACCACCTCCTCTTCCTCCTCGATCACCACGGTAATCATTATATGACCCTCTTTGTGAAGGATTGTTTTCCTGGCTATTATCTGATGCAGAAGCTCTCGGTGGAGGTGGAGGAGGTGGAGGAAATGAGAACGAAGTCATGGCTCTTTGAATAGCGCTGAGGCTAGAGTTTGGAGGAATGCTGTTGGCGATATAGTACCATTAATACGTTGGAGTTATTCTCGAGTGTCGTGTCATATCACCGCAATTGTCATGTACGGTGTAAATGTAGTTGTGAATGGTATGGTTGGGGAATCGCTGAGTTGGTGGGTTTTAACTAGTTAGAATAGCTTGTTAGTCTCAGAGGTTTCGATTGTCCTGCTAATCTATAACTTACAAAGAAATACGAGTGATGGACTAGGCCGGCCGATCCGTAGGGAGAGATGGTTGTGGGAATAACAACGAAAGTGACGAAAGTTGAAGCCGCGAAGTTTAAGCGGCGGTCAAAGCTCCGCGTTCAAAAGTACGCGCCTTATCGATAAGAAATTTGAAAAGCTCCCCACCATTTTCGCATCCATCATAAAGGAATTACTTCGCTGAAGTCCTTGACCGGCTTGTATTCCTCATTCTGATCCGATTTCGAGTCACCGATGTGGTAGCCTTGGAAGCCACAATCTACTGCAAACATGTTCATTCTTGTACGCCACTCCTCTCGAATCTGCTATGGTGTGTGACTAACAAAAATGTAGACGACGATACAAGACTTGATACAAATATCTCCTCAAGAATTTGAAAAACCAAGTGCCCAGGCCATCAAAGACAGCATCAACACTAAGTATTCGAACAAAGTCATTCAGAAGATCGGCTTGTGTATGTGCATGTTTGATCTTTTGAGCGCTTCTGAGGGCCTCATTGGTCATGGCACCGGCCTTGTCAATGTAAATGGTAAGTGTTTCCAAACGGTCAAGAGGGACACAAGAGTTGGTATTTTCTAATGCTATAGCTAGTGGAATTTCGAATGGTAGTGTTTAGGCCATTTAGAGGAGAAATCATTCAGGGAATTATAAAAAATTCAGATAGCTCTGGGATCACCAGTACGTACGTGCCGGTGGCACATTAGACAGCTCTATTAGCTGACAAGAAGCAGTTGATTTGGAATTTACTTGTGACGTATTGATACCAGCGCCTATGAATCTATTTGATGACACAATATTGTAAGAAAAGTAACAAACCTTCACAACTGAATACAGCTTACAGTACCAAAGCAATTCTGCGGAGAATGTATGGGTCTGGCACACGGGAGGAACCGAGCTTTTCTTCGACAAGGGTGAAGTAGTCCGGTTCCGCGTCGAACAAGAGTACTGGGAAGATCAATCGCCCAAACATCCGGGTCGTCCGAGCGAGGATGAAGAAAAGAAGTCGCCGTATACCATTGTTGTAAGTTATCCAGGTATCTGACATGCGCGTCACTGACTAGGCCAGGGTTCAATGTCGCAAGCTGGGTTGGGGCCATTGTTGTGGTGGGATGAAGCTGCGGAGGAGGCATAACATACGATGGAATATATCGTATTGTGGTTCTTGCTGCGACAGGTGGAAATTCCGTTGCTTTCAGGAACGTTCTGTTATGGTACACATGATACCCAGGGTAAGGCGTCTTTCGGAGTTTCGAACGCGGGGCCGAGACCCATTCCTAATTTTCCTAGAACATCTATTGGATTGGATCTCCTTCTGATCGCAATCCGAGCAGAAAGAGCTCATGCCCATAGTTCATTCTCCAATGACATATGTACATCCTTCATCTCCCATCCAAACCTCGTGAAGTCGTTGTGGATCTACATCGAGCCTCGCACCCGGTCCAAAAGTCTCCTTCTTTGGTTCGGCATCTTTGGGATACGTGATAGTGAGCTCGCCATTAAGGATCAGATGTGTGGTAAGGCCGGTGTGGGAGTGGGGAGGGTAGTAAGCATTTCTGTGGACGACGTCAACATTTATTAGGCAGAGAAGACCGAGGATTGCACCTTACGGTCCATCTGTCCATGTAAAAACATGGGTGAAGCCCCAAGATCTCACCTCCTTCTCTGCATCTTTTCGTGACTTTGTAGGCATAGCTGCGGTATGTGGAGTGTCAACAATGATTGTGCAAGAATCGGGAATAGGTGCCCGGCCCGGATGGTGGACCCTGGATTGATGACGTTGAGCTTGGCAAGGGAGCTCCGGGTCGACGATAGAGTGGTGGCAGAAAAAGCTGGAGATAGACACCACCAAGTCGGGCCTGGAATATCAAGCTTTGACCGTGGTCCAAACCGTCTGGTGTGAAAGCTTGACCCGTCCTCGTCATGTCTCAATGGCCGATCACACACCGACAGGGTCTGCCAAGGCAGGTTCAGCCCTGCAGCTCCTCACTGGTGAACGATGATGCTGAGCCTGCGCACCTGCAGCCTCTCTTTCTGCTCTCGTTTTCTTCTTATGAGCCTCCACGACGAGCTGAACGTAAGCTGCATCTATGATACCATTTCACTTTGTCCAGTTTGCTGACCATTGTTTGCTCTTCACAGAAGCGACTCTCGCTCAAGAGGACTAAGCTACCCTTATCTCTACTGCCAAAACACCCCGAGCCTTTCCTTTACGATGGCTAGTATGACAGGCTCGACGAGCCAACCCTTGAAGCCCTCCGAACCCTCGAAAGGGCCTCCAATTTCAACAGAAAGTCCAGCCCACCCCGAGCAACAAGCGGGCGGAGGAGCGCCGAGCAACACCAATGTCGATTCCAACGCCGTGCAAGAGCTCTCCCCGGCTCTAACAAAACATGTAAAGGCCATCTATGAGGATGTGGGCAAGACATACTCTCTGGGAACAAAAGACAGCGTTGCCAAGTGGCTGGCTGAAGAACAGCATGCACCGGCGACAGATACCGTTCATATGAAGGGTGGTTCGTTCGTTGATTTTGCCAAATACCTTTCCTCAGGCGAGGCGAATGCCATGAGAACAATGGACTCGGTGGACTGCTCCTTCCCAATATCCAACTACTTCATATCTTCAAGTCATAACACGTACTTGACTGGCAATCAGCTGTCAAGTGAGTCTAGCGTAACTGCTTACCAAAATGTACGTACACACATTCCTCCGTTGAAGTGACATAAAAGCCCCTGGATGCCTTACCTCCAGGATGAATGGCACTTCTTGCAGTTTTCATAGCCAGCTATGTATTTGCTAACGTGGTCAAGGTGCTTCTAAGAGGATGTCGATGCGTTGAGATTGACGTCTGGGATGGTGAACCCCCGTCAAGCTCAAGCTCCGAAGATGAGTCGGCAGAAACGGACCCGAAAGCGAAGAAGGAAAAGCGAGAGAAGGGACTCCGCAAGAAGCTTGAATTACGTTTCGGAAGAAAACCTTCTCCCCCCTCTTCACCTCTACCTCAGGTCGAATCTAATACCATCACTCCTTGGAAATCATATAGCTCTACAAGAGCGGAGCCAAGAGTTCTTCATGGTGAGACACATAGATTTTACGATCCATGGGTCTTTTGCTAAGCTTCTGGCTATGCTAGGTTATACACTCACCAGGGAAACGTCTTTTAGATCCGTGTGCGCGACCATACGCGACTATGCCTTCGTCACATCGTACGTACAAATGGTTACAATAGATGGCAGGGTTTGTGATCAGCCAACTGCACTCTTGGAGGCATGCCACGTTTGATGGCCGTGTATTCTTGATGCCAAGGGTCACAGCCTCTGCCATTTGCTGTGCATCTATATCTGGTACACTCAGCTGATGCATTTACAGCGATCTTCCTGTTATTGTCAGCCTTGAGGTTCACACCAGCCAGGAGCAGCAAGAGATCATGGTCGAAATCATGACCGACTATTGGAAGGGCATGCTCGTTGATCTTCCGATTGATCCATCCACAGACTCGGATGAACTTGCTCTTCCATTGTTGAAAGAACTCCGGAGAAAGATTCTCGTCAAGGTCAAGTACACACCTCCAAAGCCAGCGGAGGCAGTGGCCAAGCCAACCACTCTTCAATCACCCGCGCATCTGAACAAGTCAACTAGTGCTTCGTCAATAGCTTCATCGTCTTCATCGTCTTCTAACGTTCCAGAAGCGGGATCAAAACCTGTTGCACCGAAAGCAAAGATTTGCGAAGCCTTAGGCAAGCTTGGCGTCTATACCAGGAGCTATCATTTTAAGGGTCTCGATCAGCCAGGTCAGTAGAGTCCCCGATGAATAATTCCGTGATGAAATTTTCTGGCGGTGATGAACTCCATGCTCCCTATTACGTACGAGTATGCCATGGGAACGATTGCTGACGCCGCTCATAGAGGCCAAGGTCCCTACACACGTATTCTCGTTATCAGAAAAGTCCTTAATGGAAATACATCAACAGGCACCATCCGCCCTGTTCAAGCACAACAAGGTTCGTAAATACTGATAATGACAACAATCGGAATATCTGATGTTGATAAATCCTAGGACTTCTTTATGCGCGCTTATCCAAAAGGCCTCCGCCTTAACTCCTCCAATCTCGATCCATCCATATTTTGGCGTACAGGAGTCCAAATCGTTGCATTGAACTGGCAACGTTGGGATTCCGGAATGATGCTCAACGAAGCCATGTTTTCCGGCTCAAATGGCTGGATCCTCAAACCAGAAGGGTATCGCAGCTCGAGCAACGAAACGAATCAAAGGGCAGCGATCCAACATCACAATCTCGATCTTACAATCGAGTTCTTTGCTGGTCAGGATATTCCCTTGCCGCCGGAAGAAAGCAACCCAAAAGACCTCAAGCCGTACGTCAAAGTCGAATTGCACGTTGAGAAACATGAGGAACGAAGCGGTGAGCCCATTCCGGGTGGCGGGAAGAGCAAGGGTGGAGAACACAAACGAAAAACGAAGACTGCGAGGACGACGAACCCGGATTTTGGAAGGGATATCGTGAAATTCGAGGGTGTCAGGGGAGTTACGGAAGACTTGACTTTTGTGAGGTAAGCAACTTTGCCTTCATCTCTACGTCTGGTTATGCAGCCCGATTCTTTTTTGGCAATCCTTTGCATAAAGTCAGTGCAGCGCGCGAGCAACCAATCCGTGCGCTGGACAGACTTTCCCATTTCGATACCTCATGCAAGCTGGACTGGGGTTTCTGTTATCTGTTTTTGAGATCTGCACCTCACCTGTTTCGTTGACCAGCCCATCAACCGGATTTTTTGAAATTAGCTGTGCCGCCGCCATGCATTGGATCGACCCGCAGCTTCCCGCTGTTGTAATTCCAATACCGTGGCTAATGGACGGGGCTTGAGAACGGCATCCACTTTTTCTCTCTTATCCTTATGCATGCAACAGTCCTATTTGGGATGTTCAACTTCGTTCTCCCTTTTTGGTGTCACGGGCCCTCCTTGGCGAGCCTCGTCTTTGTGGGACCAATGCCAGCCTCTTCTATCTCAATCCCCGGTTTCCAAGCTTCATATCGGGCCTATACCTGTCTTTCTCCACTTTTCCGACCTCCGGCTTTTTTACCTGATTATAAGCTAATGGTACCTCACACAGATTCAAAGTCATGGACGACGAACGCCTCCACGATGATCTAGCCGCCTGGGCTTGTTTCCGCCTCGATCGCCTCCAACCTGGTTATCGGATGATTCATCTCTACGATGCGCACGGGCTTTCGAGTAAAGGTGTTATCTTTGTTCGGATTAAGAAGCTTGTTAGTTGAGTCCACTGAGCATATGGATACTATGTGGTGGATGGGGCTTAATTGTTTTACAATTTACTGCATGAATGATCATGAATTGGGGTTTGATGAGTGCTAATGTTTTTGGGGGTCGTAGTTCTGGCCTGAGAAATCGGGCTCGAGGATTATTAGGAGGACAAATTTTAGACGTTAGGGGTTCGAGTGCTTGGAATACCACTGCTGGAAATGGGCGAACGTCGAGGGTAAAAATGGATAGCATTGGTTACGGTAGTTAGTTGGGAGCTGGCATTCTCTACGTTGGCGGTGGTGGAACTCATGAGCCTTGAGGGCCACGATGATGAAGACATGAATTACCTCTATACATTTTAGACGGTGTATAAGAACGATAAGAAACTTTGGTTTCCATTACCTGGCTTTTGGTGAAATCATTGTGCTGTGGTTATTAGAATCTTGAAACTGTCTCGTATCATGATCAACCTGGCAAAGATCCACGCCATGCGAGTCGTCCCGTCGGAAAAGAAAAGGTCATCTGTCTAAAAATCGTGTGAGTGAGCAAGTAACAGGAGGCTGGATTCTGTGGCTGGATAGTCGCTGACTTTGCTCGAGTCCTGTGTGACCAGGTAAGTTCTGGATGCACATGACTTGTAGAAAGAAGAGAGCGATCAGGATGGGACTGAGTCACGAGTTTAGTGCGAAGTCTTTATGAGACATGGGTCAATGGCTAATGCCGGGAAGAATATCGGTAGGAGGTCTGAGTAGCTTTGTCATCTGATCAAGCCGTCTCGGGGAAACAAGTGCCGCTTAGGGTAGTGCATCAAGCCGATGGGTGTTGAGTATTTGGGGAGTGAATAGCGCAGTAGCAACAGCAAGCCCTCGATTTCGTAAGCCGGCAGGGAGTGCAAGCTCTGCGGAACGATGGAAGGAAACATGTTATTACTTAGAAGGAAAGCAAGATTGAGTTCTTACAATGCTACCCTCCGGTCGATCGCATGATGCTCACCAGGTTTGCGGGTGAAAGCTCATGAGAGGTTGGACGCGTTTGATCGTCCTGGGAGTTATTTCCCGAAGGTCGGAAAGATTCTAGATACGGTCATCTATTCGCCCAATCTGTAAGTTGACGCCTACCTGCTTGCCCATTATCTACCGCGCGCTAGAATATGTCATGGGCATCTGCAACTTTAGCTTCGATTGTCGAGATTGCAAGCTCAGGGGGGGATGAACGTATAGTTATAGCTAGGATGAACGAAGTACGTTGAACGGTGTGTAATCGTTATCGAACTAGCAGCGAGCGAGATGACCTTTAACTGGCCAAATAAGTAGTAGCTTTCTGTAATTTAGTATTTTCGATCCCGGTCGTCGTGGCCTCTGGGACCAAACTCAAGCCGGTTTTGAATGCTTGCCTGCTTTCAACGTGGCATCCAACGCTAACCAGCTGCAAATGACGCCGCATAATCAAGGTTAGACAGTGGATGTACCAAAGGAAAATTATCAGATCTGTTAAGCACACTGCCATGCGCAGTGAGACGCTGGGTCGTTACAATCTTTCTGTCCTCACGTGGAGTTTCCGAAAAGAAATCGGGTGGACACAGTAAGGTGCGACATCCGTTTGTTACATGGCCCGAATGCAGTCCAAATTGAAAACTGAAAAGAGGATGGAGATGGGACAATCGATCTGAATGAGGGCCTTTATTCGAAGACTCCATCAGTTGAGTAACTGTTCGTTTGGTCTGAGATCGCAAAGCGCAACTGAGCTACATCATATGCGTGTTCAGTATAGGACGAGTAATTACGACGATTCGAAGAGCCGAGCACTTACCCCTAGGTTCTTTCGTCGAGCCACCCACTCTACAAGGAGAAGGTGTTGTCGTCGAACGGTATGACGTGCCTTGTGCACCACAGCTACCACGCTAGCTTGAATATCGGCAGGTCTGATGCACAATGGGACATCCACAAGTAATAACTAGCCAGCTGTCGTGCGTTTTTGAACGGACATCGATTCGATAACGACGAACAGATGACCTTTGCAGGTACCGCTGAGTGGGGAACTCTTTGTGCCGCATTTCGCATATCAACCATTACAGCGGAGCGATTCTAGTGTATGATTACGCGCTGTTGAACGATGAAACGTGCGATTTGGGGTGCTGTCTAGATCCCGTTGTGAAACCATCGTGAGTGACAAACACCATGGGGTTGGTGATAATAGAATTTTGTGCGAAAATGATCGACGTGAACGCGCTCTTCGTGGTGGCACTCTACAGTCCGGTTATGCTGTGGCCCCCAGTGCCCGTAGTGTACCAAACACAATTGTTTCAAGTTCCAGGCCTTTTGACAAGCCAGTGGAAGAGACTGGATCCTGGCCTGCATACTCCTAAGTCGCCTCACTTCTTCATTGTTCGGTGGAGCGCGTACAAGGGTAGTAGTCGAGTAGGACCTCTTGCAGTAAAGGCTAGAAAAACCAGTTCCTATTGGATGATAGCTTGAAGCACTTCGTCGACAACTTTCAGGATCGAGATAATGAAGAGTTGAACCCAGTCCGCTCGAGGATATCGGAACCGGCCCTATCAGAGTTGCGGTATAATCGAGCAGGCCATTTCGCGAAGTCAGCTCAAAGCAGAGTACTCGGCGTTCTCCGTTTATTCCACGGTAATACGACTTTACATACGTCATTTGACGGGATAATTCGTATGTATTGATCACCCTATCCATGTCGTGACCGGCTTCTTGAAACAGCGTGTTTGCATGTAATGGAAGCAGGGTGTGCGAATCCATCAAAGATGCCACGAGCAAAATAAATCAGCGAAATCCTGTTTTGATATATCGCTAGGTTGTGAATTCTTTTCTCTATGATGAGTCTCCTACGACGTCAATATTAATGTGGAGTTCGATCCGATGTCCAGGTTCACATCAACAAAGGGGCCGATTGAAGGTTCTAGAGCGACAGAAAGAGATTCCATGGCTGATTTACCGGAGCGAACGCCGCAGAAAGGCGGTTACACAGCCGATTGGGGAGCATTTCGAATCGGAAGATTTCTATGAAGGTATTACCCGATCCCTGAACGAACTTCTTTTCGGTAGCACTGCTATGGCGGTGCATCCTGCGAAAGCTCACTACCGCAGGAACTAATTGAGTTTAGTAAAACTACTTGTACATGAAATTGGCTATCTCAAGCAAATGCATGCAGAAGCGATGCTGGTGCTGAGATAAGGAATGGTTTCCGGATTGTTTATGAGCATGTTCCGTAGCTTCAGGACTGAGATACGACAAATCTTGTCTTGATGAGTGCCGCATGAGACACAGCAGATGTCTTCCCAAACAATCAGTAGTGGCACATATTCGACGCGTGTTTCTGAATGAGTTGAACGATTGCATGAAACGTGTAGTAGGTGATAACAACAGCTTCCCTACCTATGACCTGTGCTGTACTAGATCTGAACTCTCCAAAGTGAGAAAAAGCGGTGAGGCTACGTGCATAACAAGCAAAATGCTGGGTCAATTGAGGAGAGATAATGGTCCCGTTGGTGTAGGAGCACCGTAGTAAAGCCATACCTGTGATGCGTGCAGGCGGAGTGGCTTGAAGATCCTGTTGAAGCTGAAGGAGGTCATTACAACGTGTTGATTTTGCGTCGTGCTGGATGAAGTGTGATGAGCTGACAGATGAAAAGCTTCTTCATGATGATCGAGATAGCTGATGAGAAGGGCTGTGCAATGAGTCTAAGGCGGCTAAGAATTAGTACTGACGCCCACGCAGCTTACCTCGCTGTAGACTTATCTGAAAGAATGAAAGGACAAGTAGCTGCAGCGTTTACATTGCGCGGCGTGGCTTGGTCAAGCACAAGGGTGTTCCCCGGTGTTGGTGTTGAGGTTACCGAGACACAAAGGCGCTAGCCCGGGTTAGCAACGCGCGAACAACTCTGCTTGAACTCTCCTTTCACAACTGTAGGGCTGGAGGACTCTATACAACCTCCGTGTGCTGTTAAGTTCTTATATAGGCATGGAAATGGTGGTATAGGGGGGTTCGAAGTTTCTCGAGCAAGGGAATAATAGGTTAGACTGCGGCACAGTACATCTTCCTCGGGACGGGAATAATTAGGAAAGTGATATATCATTTTTTGAGACCATGGGCTCACAATCTCGTCGACTTCGATAGCATATCAACCATGCAGGTCTCCTCGAATCGTGAAGCCACCAATCCATACCTCAACAATCGCAGGGGTAATCGCAGGGGTTGGCGCAATGACCGTGAAACGTGATAGGTATGCCCATCAAGATGGAATTATCTAGTTCCTCGGGAAATCCTTCTTCACGTCGCAACCACACTGTTTAACTTTTGGCAAAGCATAGCTCCATGGTTGTTGCTGTTCCAAGCTTACTTAGCCTTCAAGTGAGATTTTGCTGAGAATCGAAAGCATGATTCAACATGAAGGCTACGGTTTGTTTATCTGACGAGGAGTGAAGATCGTAAGAGATGCGCAATGTCGCACAGTGGAAGGAGCTGCGGCTTCGATAGCGTGGCGGCACTTCAACCATCTCCACAAAACAAGTCTCAATTGGTAAAGATAGTCGGAAGCTAGAGGAGGACTAAAGTTTCGTGAAGTTGACAAGAGACTAAGTGGCCACGTTCCACCCGCTTAGGCATTGTGTGAGCGCGGAGCAAACACCTCAAGCCTTGTCTGAAACCGGCACAATGTGTAAAGGCGACCTGCATCTCAGAAAGAGAAGATTCAGACTACCATTTACAAGGTTCACGGTTGTTAGCCCCTACCTCTTCTCCACGCGAACACAACGCCTAATAAAAAGGGAATTAAAGATGCAGTGAAATGCCACACAGCAAGCTGAGCCTGCTATACCGAATCAGCTGAAATGAGAAGTATAAAGGTCTCTCAGCTCCCCATCAATTCTCACTATCACCCTCAGCACCGTGTATTTGATCGAAACTGAACTCCGTCCAATCCTTCCATATCATCTTCCCACTCTCAATCTTTGACCTTCACGTCACAACAATCTCACCATGTGCCAGCAACACTCAGTCGACAGCGTTGAGCATCCATGCGTCTACCCGGAAGGCAATACCATGCCGGTGCGTATCTAACATGAGGTCGAGAACCAACTTTGGCTGATGAGTATCTAGGTCCCTGGAAAGAAGTGCCCGGCTTGTCTCGAGAGAGGGGAAACTGTCTGGGTCATCCCTGGAAAGTGTTGCCCAGTGTGCGGTGCTGAGGTCAACTAGTTGATGACTCCAGTAAGTTGCTCGTTTGTGCCGCAAGTCGAAAGGAGTAGAATCCTAACTGGAGAAGCTCAGAAATCACTCCAATCATTCGCCATATCTCTGTTTCGGTTCCGGGAAATTGTTGATGCGTCGAATTTGATGGATTACTCGGTTTATGTGAATGTCTCAACTGTGGTGCTATTTGCGGCTGTTCTGGCGTCTGCAGGGAATTTCGGCGTTTTCGCTGACTTCTTCAATATGGAGTGATTGATTTACGGTGGAGAAAAGTGTTATGTTTTTGCTGCTTTTTGTATTTGTTGTGGTCACTCGTTCACGGATGAAAAGACATGGGGGCCAAGGAGAAATCGTAATGTAAGAGCCAGAGGCTCCGAACTGTGACTTTTATCTCGACTTTGCGGATTAACTTGCGATGCGTTCAATGTCAGCTGCCTGATGGTGCACAACTCTTGCAAAATCAACAACTTACGGGTAGGGTAATCCGTATCACTTGAACGATAGCTGTGTTGCCCTATGCGAATATAAGGACGGGAGATGATGTTCCTCTAAGAACCGAGGCATTGGCTCCAAACCAAATGTTGAATACTGCCGAAGGACGATTGCTGAAACATCGTTCACTCCAAGAAGGTCCAAACCGCGTTCAATGGCTTTTATTGGATGCTATGGGTAATGTTGTGAGTGTCCAAAATGTGGAGGTTCCGATATGGATCGGATAGACCAAATTGTTGCTTTGGGTTACCTACATCTAATTGCGCTGGGGCAATTTGTCCTATAATGTTGTATTCTCCCAAGCCGCCTTGGCATGGAGGCGAGGAAACGTCATCTGTGGAGGTGGACATTTCACCAATTTGGAGTTGAGATGGCCAATCCGGAGTCGTAGTCGTATGCGTGGAAAACTCCAATATTTCGGTACGCATACCAAGTAGGTCAGTAGGAAGCCGTGAGGATGACTTGATGAGATCTCCATTATATGTCAATAAATGCTGGGAAGGCTAGATTTGCAAGCAACGCTGGGTTTCGGAACATGAGTTTCCAGGAGAATTGTATCAAAAGCAAAGTTGGAGAGACCATTGACACCAATGCACTTACCAGACGAAGTAGACCTCACGACTTGCCCCACTGGCGCAGGGTCACATGCATTTTGACTCCTTGGTTTGAGAAGCATGGTACAGGAACAGGAACACGTCATGGTGGACTTGGAGGAAGACTATCGGAATGAAGATAAAGATTGACGAAGAGCAATGCTGGGGCGGCCATGCTGGAGTTGATATCCACTTTTACTGTGGTATTGACGCCAAGAACTGTAGCCCCTTGTAGAAGAAGCACGCGAGTCTAGCCAATGATTCAGATATGAGGCGAAAGCTCACAAGAATGGACAAGGTATCCCATGGCTTCTGTGAGGAACGGATTCTAAAAATCCATCAGGGCTGATGTGAGGCGGATGCGTAGCATGAAACTATCCAGTACCTCGAGGATCGACAAGAAGCAAAGGTTTCCTATTCGCAGCTTCACTGTGCAAGGCACACAGCGGCGCTGTATCTGGCCAGGACATTACAGCCCGTGGCTGATTGGGACAATAGTGGCTTGAAAATTCTTGATCATATGAACGGACGCGTTATGAGAAGAGAATGATGAAAGGCGAGCGTTACCTTCTAAAACAATGGTAGAAAAGTGCTACAGGTTGCATTGATAATAAATCGCGCAATACTGTCCTAGTATTTGGATATGACGCAATCTAGACAGTTGACAAAACAATCCTGTGCAGGGGTCCCTACAGTACATCAGCACTTCGGTTAACAACGATCAGATGAGCAATGATCTGGGCCACAGGTCGAACATGACGCCACTGCATGCGCCCAAGACATGATCGGAGCCAACATTGATGGTGTACTCCAGATCTGAGCGGTAGAAAGAAGGGTTATGCAGGGGGAGTATCATATGATACATGAGCACTTCCCTCGCAAGCCACACCCTAAGAAGCAAGTTAGAGATACGGCTCATTCGCTTGAAATTGGCAGACCCCGCAATAACAACATGCAAGAGCAATTCTCATCTATCTCTTCTCGCAAGTGTTGTGGTATTTTTGCAGTCAATTTGGTAAACGCGCGTTTACGGACGAGGTGTCGCATCACTAGTGACCTGGTATGCTCCACGACGGCGCAATTTTAACGTGTAAAGCTTTCGAGAAGGTAACTCGTCCCGTTCTCTTGCAAGGGAGTCTCGCAGAAGGCGAGTTTGTCGAATGGGGACCTGAGAAGAAAATGAGGCTTAAGTGAGGCGAAAGGTCCGGGCTAATGGAGACGAATCAGCGCTGCATGCCGCATAAGCATAGTTATTCCGCCGAGCAGAAGTCTAAGAGAAGTCAGCTAGATGTTTTGAAACATATGGTTGGATCGATCTATCAAACGAACGTTACCATGGAGCAGTTACAAATCCTCAGGAAAAGCCTAAGAGTCAGCCCTACTAACGCGTCACCAGGTTAGAGGATACAAGTTTTTGAACTCAGTAAAGATCTTCGATACTCCATTTGCTTGGACTACCAGCATAAACGCCTTAATATGGTAGGGGTTTGGTGCTATGCGGTATTTGAAGCGTACGAGATAGGAAGTGAAGTTGGAGAAGGCTTTGAGGGGGTGACTGAGGTTTGCATCTTGGCATTCGCATTACGTCATTCTCAGTCACGTGCAATGCATTGTTTGCAAGAGTATCTGATTCATAGGTGAATCTATGAAGCTTTAAGTCCTTCATTGAAAATTTTATCTGACCCTTAAATCCCTAAACGCCCGTTTAGTCCCTATATCGTTATGAAAACATTCCAGCCGCAGAACTAATGGTGAGCATTACCAACATCCCGATCCCAATCTTCGAAACTTCCGTATTTGTGACTGCTGACGAAGATGAATGCACTGTAGATTCATTCCCGGTCGCGCTCTCATCTCCATTACAAAGAATGGACTGACTTTGACCGTCTCTATTGCCGATACAACTGATCAACTGTCCAACAGTCTGGTGCTGCGCGAGGCAATATGCGTTGCAAGTATCATTTCCATTCCCGTAGGCGACTATTGGCTCTCCTTGGCAGCATGCATACAGATCGTAGAAAGCGCGGGATGTGTTCCCGCCGTTGGAGATGGCACACGCGGGTCTTACGTCGGGAATAGTTTCGATTCCGATGCCACAAGTGCTTCCACCTCCTGGAATCACGGAAACTGTCGGAGGAATTGATGGAGTAACATAAGAAGATGATGAAGAGGAGGATCGAGTCGTAGAGACATTTGCTGCGGATGCGGAAGTCGGAGAAAGAGAAGTGAGTATGGTGGCAGGAGCGGTTGTGGAACTCATGCTGACTGTTTGATATACGATTCCTATGAAAGGGTGGAATACTAATGAGAGGATGATGATACAGACAATGATTATCTCGAGGGTTTTGTGATACTTTAACAGCTTAAGATGACCTTATATCCCTTACCAACAGCACCCAAACTGCGGAAAACTGGGAGGCCTCATTCATCCCGGACGACCATCACGGTCATGATGTCTAGTTCATGAGGTCTTTTCAACACTCTGATTCGCCAGACTTCCGCATTTGGGGTCCGAGGAAGGAACGAAGCAGGACCACATGGCAATGATCGTCGTGGCTTGTCAAATTTACAGCCTTGCTCAGCCCTGCCACAGCCTCCGAAAGGGAAGGTGAATGCGCCGTATGCTGGATAAAACCCATTCGTACGACTCGGAAGCTTCCCCAGAGTTTAGCCCCGTCTGGCAATCCTTCGGTCCAAATCTCGATCTTGGCTATCGTCATACTCTGCGGAAAAGCGAAGGAGAATGCGCGAACATCAATGTTATTATGAGCCGGCCGCGAACATGCTAAAAGGATGTGTGAAAGTTTCTTCAGAACGATAAAGCCACGAGATATCAACTTCCCCTTTTCAAAGCCGTTCCAAGGAAATACCCAGCAGCATGCATAACCAAATCAAAACTCAGAATCTCGTCGTGCGCCACCAACCAGCCACAAGTTGATTGCTCCAGCCGAAGAAAAGGAGACTGGCGGTCGTCGAGGAGTATCTGCACCTTCGAAACATCTTATCTGCACTCCTTTTGCGCAATTCATATCGAAATGACCACACTTCCTCTTGCGGACGCCGCACAATATCGCTGTCCGAAAGAAGCCTGAAACGTCCCCGTTTCAGAGGCGCAGCGGCGCAATGCGGGTGTGCATCATTTTGCGTTGCAATGTTTTTCGAGGTCGATCCCCTATCGCCGGAGAACCTCAATTTCAAAGGCAAGGCCGTGGAGAATCATCCCAAAGATGACTTTGATGTCGTAGCGTCATGTTCACGGCGACAAGATGCTGGTTCCGATCGTTGCCATGGTCTACCCAGCCGAGTGAAACCAGGTGTGGGTTTGGTTCCTTGTCGTGTAACGTTGCCCACGGCGATTCGCCGCTGCAAGCCACCCCGCTAAATGCTTTAGCATGTATTATTGGCAAATGTGTAAGATATCTTACAGCTTCTTTTCATTTACATTTAATATTAGAACTACTTCAAAAGGCTACCACTGGGAAATGGCAATAGCTTCTTTAAAGGGGTTCTGCAGAGTAGGCTTACTCCTTTATGCCCTGACTGGTCACTTTCTCCGTCATGATTTCAGGTCCATTTAAAAATGGTTGCCATGGGATACTAATATCCGGCCCATGATCCCGATTATCTTCGTGCATCAAGTGCTTTCCAATTCACTTTCCCAAGCCGGACCGTTCAAGTAAATTAATCTTTTGGGGAAACACTTTCAAGAACCTCCACTCTTGAATCTATAGACTCAACAGATTCTATTTCCTACAGCACCGTAACCTAGGACTGCTCTCCCCTTGATTCCCTTCTCTTACCATCACTCATGCCTGGGATTTGGAGTCGGTCTCTCCAGCCCAGAACCCCATACAGTTTAACTCTTAAAAGAACCTGCTGGAGACTTTCAAAATAGTTTTACATCTATAAGGCCCAGAGTATAGAAAATATTTGATATTTCAAGGCCCAACTCTAAGAATTCCTTAAAAAAGCTCCTTTCTAATCCCCTGAAAAGGACGATTCCGCTTTCTATTCGACTATACATGCTCTCACAGATGCGAACTGGCTTTATCCCCTTTCCCAAAGCCCAAACGTGCGTCGTCCGCATCGAGCACCTTTTTTACCAGCTTACGTAACGTAAACAATTCCGAAATGACCAATATCCATTCCACCACACCGCCGATCTTGCACCCACCAACCACAACCATGTCGCCATTCCGCTGGCGTAAGCCAGCCCCAGGTAAGTAAGCTCCGGGATTTGCTTTTTATAGCCCTGTTCCCTGCGCCTAGAAATATCCAAAACAAATGAACAGGCCTTGCCCATCATCTTACATTTCAATTCTCCGTAACCTCATCTTGACATTTCACGCGTCTTTCCAGCATACATTTGGACTTCGAGAAGCGGATTGATGCTAATAGACCGCCTTTTGCAGCGCTTCCGCCATCAACACCACCAAAGCTCTCCCTCCCTATAGTGGAGAAAGAGGAAGAAGAGAAAAAGGATGATATGACCTCGGCCTGGTCATATGAAGAAGCAGCATCCACTCCAACCAAAGTCAAGGCCAAGCCCGCCGAAATGCACCACAGTTCGTCTCGCCCTTCGGGGCCCTCCCCGATAGACCCTTCCGCCGCCTTCCTCAGCACCACCTCCCCCGAACCGGGCCAAGGGCCATCACCTTGGCGGACCAACCCTCATTCTCTGCCACAGAACTCCAAAACTTCTCAGTATATTGACAAGATCACCTCTGAGAACGAGCGTTTGCGCCGAGAGCTGAAAGCAGAGAAGTTGGCAAGAGAGGAGGATACTAAACGGATTTCGGCCGTTAAAGCTAAAGCCGAAGACTCAAGAACCGAATATCAGACCCTCCAAGTACTAGCAGATACCAACGCACGCGCAATTGAGAGGAAGGACCGGAAGTTGGACGAGTTGAAGGCCGCGCTGGAAGCTGAGACGAAGAGACGAATCGCAGCCGAGGAGCGAGAGGGAGAGATGAGTCGGATTCTCGGGGAGACGCGGTCAGAGACACAGCGACAGCTTGCGAAAGCAACCGAACTTCAGCACATGGCAGAGACGAATGCGGAGGCGGCCAGAGACGGCTTCAAACGAATCACAGACAGCTATGAGCGGAAGGTGCGGACGATCACAAAGGAGCTGACGGATATGAAGAGACAGCAGGCGGAAGACGTGGACCAGATTCGACGACATGTGGTTGTGAGCGAGCAGCTGGCGCAGGAAATGACGAAGACCAACAGGACAGAGGGGCAGATGAAAGATTTGCTGGTTTCTTACAAGAAAGAGTTCGAAAAGGGGATGGATGATCTGTTAGATGAGGCCGCACGGTTACGAATTTCAGTCCCGAAGAGAGAAGCTGAGGTCCAGGAACTTTGCGAAACGTTGAAGGAGACTCAGGACAAGATGAAGTGGGTGATTGCTATGGATGCCCTGAAAGGAGCGGAGAGTCAGCAGAAGTAACTGGATGGATGATCAGCGAAAAAAGCAAACGTGTGATGACTTAATGACTTGGGTTAGACGGAACTTGTACGATATTAGGTTGGAGTTTTGATTCTTCGAGCCTTTGAGCATCATGAGGAAAATAAGGTGGCGCATAGCAGGCATTGCACGGTCAGGAATGGGCATTTGCAGGCTCTTTGTAGGTGTTTTACACGTTGATGCAGCAAACTTGCTGGTCTGCTGAGAATCAACCTTTCTTTTTTTTGACTGAAGCTATCTGTGTCGTTCGCCTCGCTTCGTGCATCTGTTAAACTTTTTAATTCGTAATTCTATGCTGGCGGTGATAATCGTGCCGCTTCTGAGCATGATATTCTACATTTCTTCTGGTCTCTCGTGTGAGCTCGTCATCTCGTTGGTAGACGGGGCATTATACTCACCAACGCCTCTTTCTCTCCTTGCCATATCCCTCACTGCACCCAGAGAATTGTTTTGAGAAATCCGAAGATGATTAACACGGATCCCAAGAAAATTCTTTGAAAGAATGAAACTGCTCCCTCCTCTTTTGCGGCCCCTTGAATGAGTGCTGCCACATCTGGCTATACGTCGACCAGCATGGAGCATTGTTTGTCTTCCATCAGTCATTCTAGCACGCAGCTTGCCGAAGACACCCTAAACAATGCTAGGAACGTTTAAAGTACTCCATCAGTGCTTTTGCGCCGCCGCAGGGGAGCTCTCTGCTGCTTAGCTGAATAATGGCCGGCGTGGACTCATTGTCTCTCCTCCGCGGCCTTCTCCTCACGAAGATCGTCGAATACAATCCAAATCATACTGGAAGTCTCACGAGCTCAACCAGCTCAACTAGTTCTTCTGCATTGCCGTTAGTGAGGTCTCCGCTGGTTTGCGCGACGCTGCCTGCTTGATGTACTTCCCCTCAGCAGCTGCAGCGACAACCTGGCCTCTGACTGTCGACCTCAACGCTCTCTCTTCACATCATCTTCAACAGAACCCCCACCGCAACAACATACAGAGGAGCAAAATCCGGCTGGAGTGGCTTTGCTGTGTCGCCGGCATGGACCCGTCTGCTCTCGGTGTCTTGGAAGCAGTCTGCCATGAACATCCGGTGACAGCAACAAGTGGCTGCCAAAATCGTTCCTTTGCTAAGAGAACCTCCTCATCAATGCAGAGCGCTAACAATCCTCGAGACCCAGGTACCCTTAGTCTATCCCAACGACTTGCTGTAAAAGGCCATAGCGATGACTGAATTCACGCTTGTGATGCCGAAGACCAGATCCCCTTCATCCCCTCCACCGGTTTGCTGTAACAGCACCGTAACATTGACGACCGCCTTAACGCACCGAACACAACAACTCTTATACCGGCTCTGGTGGTAGGGCTGAGCAAGACCATAACGTTGGACATATTCACGTCTGATGTGCGACCGATCCTCGTCAATGACGCTATACCAGAGGTTGGAGAGACTAGGTTAAAACGGTTCGGTTGGCCCGATGCCACAATACTAGGAGTGCCAGGGATAAATTTCAGAAGACGGATCTCCCTGGTCTTCTCCAGCAGTATGCTAAACCAAGGCCATATCGTTGACCATGTTCGCTCTTGTGCGGGTGACCCTCGGACCGAACCAGATCAGAAGAACTCCAAGAGCTAACGATCAAACTTCAGAAAGCAGGTATATCATATGTTTCTGCCTCGTTGCGGTGACAGAAACATAACGCTAGGCGTATACACACTTGCGGCGTAAATGATTCTCCTCCAGTATGATCAGCCAGAAGATAAGGCATTCATGCCGGAATTGGTTCAAGAGCTGGAGCTTTTTAGAAGAGGATTCACTCGTGTCCCTATTGATGGCATATGGAAGGATGACATTAACGTTGACCATGTTTACTGTTATGGCACCACTCATCCTCTTCCACCATGCGCTGCCAAAAGCGAGTACATTGAGGCTGAAACATGTCCAAGAACCAAAGGTCTTAGAGTGCGGGCCTCTTCCGCATCCCACGATGACTGGCTGTGACGGAGCTGGGGATGCGTCGATCTCCAGGGGTCGGACATGTGGTGCGGGACTGTACCGGTAGAGCTTCTCAACTTTCACTCTCAGGATAGAGGGATAAAAGGCTGGGAGTTCCAGACAAGATCTTTCAGCATCTCGAGGGTTTGGTCCCCGGATACGAATCACTCTCGTAACTGTCTTTCATACGTCTTTCTCCACGAATTATCCGATGGGTTGAAGATTTTCCAGCCTGGATCAAAATGAGATGAGGGCTTTCCATGAGTAAGAGAATGTTACGATGTTTGCAGCCATCAGGCAAGCATATTTGGAAGGGACCGTTGGCGCTGCCCATTATACATCGGCTTCAAGCCTTCGGTAATAGCGTAGAACTGCTTCTTCTCCGGCCCGGCCAGATTCCATCATAACGTTGATTCTTCCTACCGTTTTAGGGCGACCGAACAATCCACACAATGGAGTCAGAAGTCCGAGGATCCATGCTGGAATCTATTTCAGAGATGAGGAATTCCAGAAAGTCGGTCTGCCTCAATCCAGACGCAGAAGAATCATGTTGGCTGAGTTTACCTAGGGGTACGACTGATCCTCCTCTGTCACAGCTAGAAAACAAGCCGCCCATGACCATGACTATGTTCATACTTGTGGTTCGAGACATATGCCCCAAACATACAATGATACGAGCTCGAAGGAGGATAATGTTCAACATTCTGCGAAATTCGAAAGGAGGACTTCTTCATCTCTCCAAGTAGGCTACCAAAGTAGGTCCATGGCATTGACTATGCTCACTGGTGTGGTATGAGCGACCATCTCCACCACTGAACCCCGAACAAGGAGCTGGACCATAATATTTAACTAGCCCACACTTCTGGTATAACCGATTTCGTTCCGTCAAGCCAGTGAAGAAGCAGGCCCATAATACTGATTGAGCTCAGGCTTGAGGCGAGACAGTTGTCCCTTTCTCAGACCAGACGTGGAGCAGGAGCATAAGTTCTGGTTGAGCTTAGGGTTGAGGTGAGGAATGATGACCATCAATCCAAAGAGTCAGGACCATCACAATGCTTAAGCTCGAAGTTGTGGCGAGACGATTGTTCCTTTCCCAGACCAGACGGGGAGCAGGAGCATGAGTTCTGGTTGAGCTTAGGGTTGAGGTGAG
>AJFK01000790.1:0-50710 GCA_000467715.1 Hysterium pulicare CBS 123377
GAAGATGATGATCCGCCATCCCGAAGAGTCAGAACCATTACCACACTTAAGCTCAGGGTGTGGCGAGACGCTTGTTCCTTTCCCAGACCAGACGAGGAGCATAGTTCTGGTTGAGCTTAGGGTTGAGGTAAGGAAGGATGATCCGCCAGCCGGAAGAGTCAGGGCCATGTCGTTCAGTAATCCACGATCCTGATGTGATCGGCTCCGCAGCATGTCGCCCATATGGACGTGGGTAGCCAGAGGCCTATCCAAAGTAGTGAGCATTAGGATAACCCTTCAGATCAGGCTTTCAACATACCATTATATTATACTGTTCCTGGATTGAGGAATCAGAAAGCAGCTTACTGAACGCTCTCTCACGACGGCGAACTGGATTTCACCAGCTGTCCACAGCTCAATGCAGCCATGCAGCAGGCCAACTCCGTTGTTGACCACATCAGACCGAGCATCCTAGAAAATGCAGCCTGTTGTATGCATCGGAGCGGGAGAGGATGAAGAGAAGATAATGAAGAGGTTATTGGGAGTGGTTTTATGTCGTTGAAGGTGGCCAGTTGCCATGACAGGGCGGTGGCCTTCGGAGACTGCACTTTGGCGTGACAGCCATTTCGGCCGTTGCAAAGGGAGACAAAGGGCGGGATGGAGATGAAGATGGGCTAGCGAGAAGCTGATGAGAAGAGGAGGTCAGGAGGATGAGGTGGTTGACGTGATTGACGTGGACAAGTGTCGAGGGAGGAAGAAGAAAGGGCGGGCACGCAGCAGGAGAGAAGGTGACGTTGATGTCAACAAGAAGATTGAAATTTCACGACGGCACGCGGCCACGACAGCAACATCACGACTCTTGACCGCCAGCAGCTCTTGCCAATGCATTTGCATTGCTACATATGGACTACAACATCACGAGAGAATGAAAACATGGCTACTTCCTGGAGCAGCGGTCGAGGGAGAGGGCTGTCCGCTTGCTCTTCCGCCACCATTGCACCCTCGAGACGCCAGAGGAAGGAAAGCAAAGCTGCAATTACCTTCTTCAACGATTCATTAAGGCTTTGAATCTATGCATAGTCTACCGAGGAATAGAGAAGCATATTCGATATGCCAGGGGATGAAATGAGTATGTTGAGGTTGCAGTGGTACCTCTCGCCCCTTCACAACTATTCAATAAGGGGTGACAGCCCTGGCAGCGAACGCTTCCCGGGTTGTTCACAGCCGAAGGGCAACCAAAGAGCCTGCCGCGTCTTCTCGGCAGGCTTGTTGATCCTACACCGCACAGCCGCGTCACAATCAACCCACTACAACCTGCTAAGACTTTGGAGTCATCTACCTCTCATATCTCGATATGGAGGACTGACCAATTGACAAGCAGAGCCGTGTTGCGCGCGGAACGCTTCTGGAAGCTGACCATTCTCCGTAGATGCCTCCGGCCGTTTCCCCCCCGAGTCACGAATACGAAATGCGAGACCGCATGATGCTCGCAACCTTGGAAATGACTTGAAGCAGTCTTGCATTGGCTACTGCAACCCTCGCAGCAATGGTATCGCATGAGCAGATACAGATGGTTCCGTACCTAGATAGGCGCGTTCATTCGCTATCCCAGCGGCGAAACAAAGTGCCTACCTCGCAGCTCGTCTTACTGAGTAATCATGGCCAAAATCCTTATTTCAAGACTGAGGGTCTACATAGGAACAGAGAACTATGACAAAGCAGCCACAGGATTCCCGCACTTTAACTCGTACCACGCGTCCACATACCCTGCCCTACGATGACTCCATCTTCTGATGTTACCTGAAAAGGAAATGCGTACCTTAGCTTACCTGTGATCCTTCTCCTACAAGAAACGAGATATGCTAATGCAAGTCTGAGAAGGCAGAACTGCGCCCTGCATAGCCGATTGCATGCCTTACGGTGTGGGATGATAATTCTCGAGGCGTGTTGTTGAGGTACTTACGCGGACATATAAGTTGCCTAAGACCAGGCGACAAGGCCGCATCAGCACCACCACGACGATCCTACTCCAATCTGATAACAATAACTTACTATCACACTGATCTTTGAAATTCGACCTTCCTAATTCAACACATACTACCACTTCACGGCAAGTTCATTCGTACCCGTCTTTCATCATCTTTCTGGAAACCTCCAGCAAAATACTGCAGAAGGCTACGACGATATCTACGTACCACACCAACAACTTCTCGAGGATATCAATACAAAAGGCGAGCCTGAATCCATCTAAGGCATATCAAACAGCCTTTCGAGAAACTCGGGCATCAAATCCCGAGCAAACACTCTTGACGCATCTGAGAATATATATCCCCGAGCCTATTTCCTCTGAGACTTGAGTTTTCGATTCTATTATCGTTCCAGACATAGTCGTTTCATATATTTCAATCGATTCTACAGTCTCAAAGCCTCCAGAAGTACCCAAACTCAACATCCACCATGCCTGGAGGCTTCGCAGGTCTCCCACGAGATCCCACAACCAACCAACCCGTCGGTCTCGCTCGCTCCTTCCTCTCAAAGCCACAAGAGCAACCACAAGAGCAGCCACAAGAGCAGCCAAAAGCTTCGTCTTCGGATCCCCAAGCACAAACAAACATGGAGGCAGAAGCATCAAGGCCATCACTCGAGACCCTAGATTCAGTGGCACAGCAGAAGCATAGGTATCCTTTTAGCCCCGCCCACAGCAGAAGCCGCTAGACAATACATACTGACGACGCCCTCAACATACACAGAGCACCCTCAAAGTCTCCCTTCAAATCAGCCATGGAGAAAGCAAAGCGCAAATTCTCCTCCTCCATCTCCTCCGGTAAGGACAAGGACGTGCTTGCCGGATCGGAGGAAGAGTATGCACTAATGAAAGAACAGGAAAGTGAGAAGGAGAGGAAGAAGAAGGAGTATGAGCGCTTGGGTTTGGGAAACAAGGTCAAGTTTGGACAAGGAGGCTGGCAGATGGGGAACTAGCTTGATCTGGGGGGCAGGGGAGGAGGCTTCTTTCATTATGGGTGGTGGGGAGCTTAGAGTAATGGTGATGAGAAGTCGCAAATGTGATGGCCGGGTGCGTTGAATGGGGTGCGTTGAGAGTGATTACTCTCCACCAGATTGATCTACTGCGGTCTTTACAGCGATGATGAATGATATTCCCTTTTTCCAAACACACATCCCACGTCACTGAGACTATCTCGGTCGTCCTCAACTCGACTGCAACTCACCCGACACCTCCACAACAACATGCACCAATCCAAGATACGCCGCCTCTACTGCCAACTCACCATCGCACACCATAACCCGGCCGCTCCCAAACAGCCTGATGCCAAACGTACCGATGAGACGCGCGCCAAGACATCGTCCCCAACTCCCAGACCGCCCCTTTTCTATATCTCCCCGCCTCTTTACACAGCGAACAGGGGTCCGATCTGGCGGTGGAGCGGGAGAACAGGCGGAGAAGGCTCTCAAAAGACCGTCTTATCCAGATCCCAGGAACCTGGTTGTGAGGGCAAGTGCATTATGCGATGGGGTTCTATTTTTTCCGCGGGATACTGTACTTGGTAGATCGAGGCCTGCCTCCGTGAATTCAAGCGGGAGGAGTAGCCAGTTGAAGCTCACTCCTTCCGTTGAAGTCGGACCTACAGTAGTATCTCGTCTAGAACTCTCGTTGCAAGGGGGAACGAATGGATTACGATGAAGGGAATATTCGCCCGATATTGGATGTCATGGTTGTCCATATCCCTGCTATCCATGGTCGGAATCTCCTGTGCCAGCAAGCACATCTCAAGGCCGACAACTCCTCGACCCGCAAGTTCAGCGCCGAGATCTTGTTTATGGCGGCGTTGAAGTCTTGTTCGGAGCGTTCTAACGCGTTCGAGGCCCTGGAAGCACGCTCCTGCCCTGTCGAGATATCCGCTTTCTGCTGAACGCAAGTCGCGTGCAGTGCAGTGTTTTCCGTCTTCAGACCCTCTACGGATGTGAGGAGTCCTTCGTTCGCAGATCTTATTGCATCTCGGTCGAATTGGACTTGCTCCTTTTCGGCATTCGCATTCAGAAGCTGCATGGTGAGCAGATTGTTTCCTTCGTTCTGGGCTGCATTGTCGTTTCGCAACTTGTTCACCTCTTTCTCGACCGCTGTTGCGTATTCTAGTTCACTTTCTTTACGCTTGAGCTGCATCGAGAGCACAGTGTTTCGTTTTCTGAGCTCCTTGTTTTCGTTCTGCGCTATGTTGAGAGCAGCCAGCTGCTGAACGACGGTTCTTTGCGAACGTAGACACTCTTCTTCAAGACCCTGATATCTCGCTCCGGCTTCATATAATCTAGCTCTCAGCTGCTTCAACTCCTTCTTCGTTTCCGCAAGCTGGTTCGACAACTTGGCCTCTTCACCGTCACTCTCCTTCAGCAATCCTCGCAACGCTCCTTTCTGCTGCTGCAACTATTTGATCTGGACTTGGCACTGTAAGTCTCGGCACACAAGTCCGAACCCTGATCGAGTATAGGCTTGCAGTAGCTCTTTGTCATGCTTGCGCAGCCCTGCGACTGCCCCAAGCATATCTTCCCACTTCATTGTCAACTCGTTGGTTTGATCTTGATGGTACGTCAAACACAGACTGTATCGAGCAAGCGTTTACTTTAGGAATATCGGGACCACCTCTGGGCTCAATGTCGCCATGAAATCGATCGTTGTGCGGTACGAGGCAGCGTTCGGGTCGTGGACGAGAAGCGTGCACCTCGTACCTCTTGTCGTGCGGCCATGGCAGTATATTCGTTTTGATTCACTGCTATTGATTCCGAAGAACTCATTTGGTTCCCAGATGCGCCGAAAAGGGACTACCGCATGCGTAGGCGCCATTGCTATAATAGTAGATCCGCAAGTTGCCGGGTCGAGTCTAATTGTTAGAAAGGCCAACGGTATGTATTCTTACCTTTATTTGCGAGGTCCTCATGATTTATATTTTCACAAGTTGACTGTGCCGCCTCGGCGCTTCCATGAGCAGCGTACACAGACGTGTTGAAGAAGTCTCAAATGGGGATTGTTGCGGCACTTCTGCAACACGAGACGCATCCATCAGCCATCCGCAGCGGTAAAGTTTGTAAGTCACCTTTTTCAACGAACAGCAACATGGGAAAAGCTTCGAAACAGTTCAAACATTTCTGGCATCGATGCTGTTTATTTTTACACCCTTGTGTAACGGAAATGTGTGGCGGTGTGGTATTGCGATATTATCTTGTTGTCGAAATGCTAGTTTGCAGTAGCCCTCCTAGGTGATGTCAATAGTCTTTGAAGGTAAGGAACACTCACGCACTTTGTAAAATCAAAGGTGGAAGTATACTTAATATTACATTATCAAGCGAGGCATATATTTGCCCACGATAGCTATTCCGCGCTATAGAGTCCATTAAGCCCACCATCCAGTTCATGCAACCAGTTCCATAACCCATTATCCATATAAACGCCACCCAATGCCCCTGATTTTCGTGTCGCCGGGAGAGTATTCCATGATTTTTGTCATATGCTCGTGCCTCATCTTGCTCGGCGCTCCACTCTACAGGATGACCGCTACCAAGCCCGCGAGTCCTGCCATAAAAGCCCCCGCTTTCAGAGTACTCGCCGCACCCGTCTGCGCAGCACTAGGCGCACTAGTCATAGAAGGCACCGTCGCATTCCCCGTCCCTACAACTGTCGTCACCCCCGTCGCGGCCGTTGATCTCGCCGTTATTAAAGTAACACCCGATACAGTCGTCGACGATGCTGCTGCTGTGGAATTCCCCGATACTTGTGCGGCGGAAGTAGAGTTGCATCGAATAGAACCCTCGTCGACGGGGTTCGTGGCGATGAGGGCGGGGGATGTGGAGTTGAAGACGGCGCTGCCGATGATGGTGCCGTCTGCGTCGCGGTAGGCGAGGCAGGAGATTGAGGTCAGGTCGGCGCCGGAGGCGGAGAGGAGCTTGAGACCGCAGACTTGGGACACTGGAGGGTTTGGTTAGTATGTTGTAAGACGTATGCGGGATGTTCGGGGTTGGCATTGGAGAGGGTTTATGAGAATTGGTAGCTTACCTCCCTGTTGGAGCTCATTGAGGGTGATTGTGAAGGTCTCGAGCTCGACTGATTGGATACATTGTGTTGTTTGCAGTGTGACTGTTGCGGCGTTTGTAGTAGAGAGAAGAGAGAGGAGTGCAGTAAGAAGCGTGGTGGTGCTGAAGGTCTTCATAGTGAGGCTTGGTGGTGAGGAATGACGGAGGGATTTTTCCAAAGCAAAGAAGCAAACAAAGAGTAAGCTGGGCTATGCAACAAGAGTCTGAAGCTTGAGGAGTGACAGTGGTTTCTGATTCTTGTAGAAGGACTAGAAGGTCAAAGGCCGTGAAAATGGCTAGGTAGAGTGGTGGAAGAGCAGAAAGTATTTAAAGAATGCGAAGATTAGGCCGGCACGCAAGAAAGCCCTGCGTAAGTGCCCGTTACCGTTTGTGCTACATCATAGCTTCAGGAACCCGGCCAGTGGGAATGGAGAGCCTGGTGCCGAATGACGTGTGGCAGGGAAAGAAGAAGTTGCACCCCAGACCCCAACCACCCCAGCACGCCCCCAGCCTCGCACGTGTCACCATGCTCCATCTGGTCACCCAATCACCTCGAACAAGCCCCTTTGCGCTTGCATTGCGACCAAGCATCACCCCAGAGATATGTTTCAGGCCATGGATGCTTCCGTCCTGCACAAGCAACACTTTGGCCAGCTTCCAAGCCTGCTTGGGCCGCAGTTCTTGGTGCTGGACGTGGCCGGAGATAAAAATAGTATGTTGAAGCAGAGGAAGCGACATTCATTCATTTCCAAATGGTATATACCGATCCAGGATACCTATGCAAGTAGCTCTACATTATCCACAAATAATAATATTCCCGCCCTCTCGATCAAGAATACAGCTCTTCATCATCTCCGGCTGCATCGCCAAACCCGCCTTCTGCAATATCGACACTATTCTTGCCCCTTGCAGTCCTTTTGGCCTTGCCCTTCCCTTTCCCTGCATCGACAGATCCGTTGAGATCCAGATGCTCTGTTCGAATGACATAGTCGTCTTCACTATCGTCGTCGTTTCCGGAACCTCCGTCCATCTGATTCATGTCCATACTATCTCCGCTTGCAGCTTTCCCTTTGCCCTTTCCTTTTCCAGCAACGCTGGCATAACTCGCTGCCTGAGTCGATTGCGCTTGGCTTGAGGTCTTCTGCTCCTCCTTCTTTCCAGCGCCCTCGAATGCCTTCCTCACTCTCTCATAATGTCTCAGCTCGTCCACGCTCACGCTGGGTACAAGCTCTTTGTTAGCGTTGACGAAGTCATCCTCTGTAACCATGACTGCCAAATCTTCTTCCTCTGCCAAATGATCAAAGAAGTATGCAATGGAAATGGACGGGCGAGAAGCATTGTAGGCTTTGACCTTTTCGTCTACAGCACGAGCTTGACGCGTGATGGCCTTCAACATAGCATCGGAGCAGAGAGCGTACATGTCTGCACCGGTGTAGGTGAAAGGGAGGGCCGCGGCGATCCGTTGAAGGGACAAGCTCGAATGAAGTGTGAATCTAAAATCAAATGTCAGCCAACGCATTCAATTGCAAAAATCCCTAAGTGCCGACCTACTTTCTGGTCAAAGCCTCCAAAATCGTCAATTGCTTCTCATGCGTATCCGAAACGCCCAGATATAGCATCTTGTCAAATCGGCCAGGTCTCAACAGAGCTTGATCTAGCAAATCGGGACGATTCGTAGCGCCGATCACGAAGACTCCACCGCCGCCTCCGCCACCGTCGCTCATACCATCCAGCTCAGCAAGCAATTGGCTGACGATACGGTCCATGACGCCACCACTATCGCCTTGATTACCACGCTTCGGAGCAACAGAGTCCAATTCATCGAAGAAGACAACGCAAGGACGAGCATCTCGGGCTCTCTGGAAAACACGCCTGACATTGGCTTCTGATTCACCAATATACATGTTAAGCAGTTCTGGACCTTTCACACTGAAGAAGTTGAGTGAGAATTCGGTAGCAATGGCTTTGGCCAGCAGGGTCTTTCCAGTTCCTGGAGGTCCGTAGAAGAGGATGCCACTGCGTTTCTTCATACCCTTTGCAAACAGCTCCGGCCGTGCGAGTGGTAGTTGAATAGTCTCCATAACAGCATCTTTGACATGCGTGAGACCACCAACATCGGACCAGCTGACATTGGGAATTTTAGGAGCCCCAATGGAATCGGCAAAGTTCTTACGAGCAGCTTCAACTGCAGCATCAAGATCTGTTTTAGTTAGGCTACTACTGAAATGCCCGCCTGCGAGTTCGATGTCTCGAATCGTTACGTGGTCGAGTGATGATGACGATTTTGTCGCCGATAAGGCAAGAGATTCAAGGCGATTCCGTTTCACCACCACGGCACGATCAACAACATCTACAAGGTCACCAGCTACCAGAGCGGCGGTTTTTACCGCAATGTTAGATAATTCAACCTCGGGCGAAAGTCGAATACCGGAGTCTTCGATTATACCCCTCAGAATTCCTTCTCTTTCGCCCTCATCTGGCGCAGACATTTCCAACTCATGGGTGAAGAGCCCTCGAATACCTTCAGGGACTTTATCGACTTCAGTTGTTGTAGCTATTAAAATTCTTGATTCATCAAGTATCTCTTTCAAAGCTGTGGTAATGCGGTCCGCGTTCAGAGCCTCCACATGCTTAAGTAAAAGTGCTGTGTACTGTGCACCACAGGTAAGGGCTCGTTCCGCTCTGGCTTTGAGGAAGCCCTCAGTCTTGACATCACCACCGCCCGCACCGCCCTCCGTCAATATGTCGAAGGCATCGATGGGAAAGGTGTGCAACCCTAGGTCCTCACAAGCTTGAATTGCTACAGTAGCTTTGCCGATCCCGCGTTGAGTTGATGTGATCAATATTGCTAATGGCGGAAGGCCTAAATGAGTGGCCCTTGGACTTGTCGCGGCGGATAGGAGTTCTCGTAAGCGGCGGCGGAATGGTGAGATATAGGCCTTCGGCAGATCATTTATTCCGATGGCTCTTGACGACAAAGTTGAAGGTACTACAGGTCGACGTTTTGCACCTAGATAGTATTGCCATGCACTCGTTATGCTAGCAGGTACTTTGCCGTGTTCACTCCCCGCTTGGACCATTTTTGTACTGGCTGCGTCAACGGATACCACACCGCCCCAAATGTCCACATCTTCATTGTCGCGAGGTTCAGTGGGCGACACAGCCATGAGATTTCCGACTTTGAACCATGTGACCACTTTGAGGGCACGCTCTTCGTCATTAGAAGGCTCTTCAGATCCTCCGGTCTTGAGTTTTGTTAGGAGCTCATCGCTACCTTGGTCGTCCTCCACATTCGTTCCTTGAAAAACCGCTTTGCCAAGCGCTTCGTCAATCGCGATACCAACTAGGTCGCCACTCTTTACTATTCGTCGTTTTTGCTCAAAGTACTCTTTCAGCGCGGCAAACAGACTAGGTTGCAGTAGCCGATCAGAAGATAATGGTGTGGCTAATTTGAGCAGGGTGACTTCTTTTGCTGGAGGGGGCAGAGATCCGCTAGTAATTCGAGGCTTTGAAAGGGAACCCCTGGGCAGATGGGAGGCTGGTGGGGCGGAAAGTGTGGCAATACGCAGATGTGTCGGACTTCCTAAATTTGAAAGCAGTATAGGGGACAGATAAACTTGAGGTGCCATGGTGGATGGCATCATTCCTGAAAAGCTGGGCCTTCTATCGCTCATCTTCTTCACAGGATATCTAGGAATTTTTTTCGACATTATTTCTGGCAATCCATATATCTTAGCTGGACGCCATTCAACGTTGTCCTCGTTTTCAGCACCAAAGGCCCCAACTCCCCAAACCGCAAGCCCATGCTGTGATGGTTCAGGGGCAGCTTCTAACTTGACCCAGTCTCCTGAAAAGCAGCCAACCTTCACCAAAGTGCCAGTGTCAACGAAGATCCGAGCTTCCTCGTCGTCTTCGCTCCCTGGTTTCGGATGGACTAGCTCATCGGGTAGTGGTTCAAGTAGACCTTGAGCTTTGAACACTTTCCCTTTAGAGGTGGATCCACGTGTGGTTGTGGCCGTAAAGCTCGAGAATACAGATCCAGGAGTCGCAATCCCATTCGTTTGGAATCCTCCGGGTCGAGGGGTTGCAGATGAAAAGGTGGAGAGAACACCAGACGTCTGTGGAAGCATGGGAGCACTCAGCGAGATGATGTCCTCTGAATCATCCGATAGATCGCCACCATCGGTCCCGGAGAATTCAGAATCTAAATTGTCTGCGGTTGAATGGCCGTGATCTTCACCGGGGGGAGTGGTATCATGTGAAGGCGCGCGTTCCTCTGCAGCAGAGTAAAACTGCTCATTCGATGTATCGTCACCATCTTCATCATGACTGCCGTTTGTAAGAAAATTTGGCTTCACCGCTGCAGGCAAAGTAGTGGACTTTGAATGACCGTGAGACTTGAGGACAACAATACGGGTGCTTGGTAAAATCAACCCCTGAGAGACTGGTTCACACGCCGTGACCTTTGCTGGTGGAGGAGGAACATGTGTGATAGGGTGGGAAGGGAGCAGGAGTGGTAACAGATCTCCGGTATGAACGATTGTCGGTGATTTGAGAGCATTGCGCACTGCCTTCTTCCAACCGTGTTCTTGCGCATAGCTGTCCATAGTGTTCACTCCCTTGCCATTTGCCCCATTTGCTTTAGGAAATCTTTCTTTAGGCCCCTTCACGCTACCATTGGAGCGAACTGTCCCAAATCCTCCACCAAATTTGGCATGGACCTCGCCCAACTTCCTCAATGCGTCAGTGTCCAGACTGACATACACGGTATCCAATCCTAAGGGCATCACATCAAGCACACGTATCTCGATTGGTGTATCTCGTCTTGGGATCTTGTTCGGCGAAATTGCATTTAGGGCGTGAACGAAGGACTGCAGTGCCAACGACGCAGCGGGGACTTGGAGGGAGGAATGTGGTCGAGTGGTCGAAGAATCCGTCTTCACAGGCGGGCGTACTGGGACAATAGTCCAACGAACATTCTGCGGCGCAGCGATAGAGCTGGGGAGCCATGGGGTAATCGCAACATGATGGACTCGAGAGTGTTCGGGAGCATCTCCGTCCACTTCGCAACCTTCTGTTAGCTGTCTTCTCGGTCTTTGGGCTGCTGGAAAATACCTGTAAGCTGGTCATACCCCGGGAAAAGGTCTGCAAAGAGGTCATCGGAGAGAATGCCAATTTCACCCTTCATTCGCTCGTCGAGTAAGAGTCGCGCAGAAATAGCAGCTCTATCAGCCCTCCTTCGCCGCCGCCTCCTTTTTCGAGGGTTGATTGGGCCATGATGAGCATCCGTCATGACCGATGAATGCAAAGGCTCAATTGAGCATGAGTGCAGAGTGTATGGGTCCTTGTGAGCATTCAAACGTCGAGGACGCGCTGAGAAGTCAACGCCAAGAAATGGAAAGTATGCCGAGGTCGAAGTTCGGTCACTTTACCGTGAACGACGTGCCGGTGTCACCGAGCCCTATAATTATGCTTGGTAAAGGGTTGGGAGGCGTTCAGAAGAAACAACGAAGACAAGCCGCTCACTTTTCTCGATGCACCTTCACATGCGAACGGGCAACGAGTGGAGAAAGGGACTGGACATTTAAAGGCCAAGCCCCGCTCCGCAATGCTTCGTCCCTGTCCTTGCAGCGAGTCGGCGAGTGTTCAATGTTCATCATTGCTACCGGCGCCCTTTGCTAAGCGTCGTTACTACCAGCCCACAACACCACCATGAAGTTCGTTCCTTCACTACTGACCCTCGCTAGATGGCGTCCCGGATCTGTCTGAGATGCCCGCCCTTCCCACTTGGCGATTCGCACGGATGATCGCCAAACCTGGCGCCTGTCGCTCCATTCCCTGACATCATGCCGCGCCACAAAGCATGTTTAGACTTGATTGATGGCTATCTCAACGATGGTGAACTACCATGCTAGATCAGCCACAATCCTGCCCTCTCTCGCCTCCAGCTTTTCATTTCCAGAGGTTTCGCACTCAGTCGTTACTAGGACCTTCGTCCCTTGCGTCTCATGATTGTGTCTCTTTTTCACAGCATTACTTACCCTCTTTCCACTGTTCTGAGGCCGAGTCCAATGCCATCCCGTATCTCGTACGCCCCACATTATTACCATCACGCTAGAGAAAAGAAAACACCAGAATGTCAACCCTAACCGCGGTCAAAGAGAAAGTCGTAGAGAAGGCGAAGTCGAAAACCCAGGCAGCCATTGAGTTCGCTCATCAGGCTGAACGGCTCGGACAGTACAACCCTGATCAAGAAGACGAGTCAACAGGTCCCACGCAAGCCGTCGAGGCCAAGTTCATAACCGCACAGGATCCCGTAATACTGACTGCCAATGGCGGCCGACTCCCAGCCGTTCCTGTCGAGGAAGCGACCAAACTCAACTCGCTGAGAGACATCATTGACGACCGCGATCCTTCACGAAACGCTCCTGTCAAAGCTGGAACAAGGGAAGCCAAAGATGGAACCATACATGGCGTGCGTCCGAGCGAGGACTCCAAGCAAGATACAAGACCTGAAGCTCCGTTGAGGGAGGCGGTTCCTCCTTCAAGGACCAATCCACTCTTTCCTCCCCTACCAATGTACGGCCCGCCAACTCTAATGCGCATTGTCCAATGCTGGGTTTTACGCATAACATCATCAGTGTTATCGCTTTGCTTCCTTTTGGTTATCATACTGGGAGCTGCTTTCACAAGTATCCCGCTTGCTTTCACTCACATATGGCTGAGACTTACCTTCCGTAATCCTGATAAGCGACGACCATTTTATCAAGAAGAGGAGAGACGACGAAGGGCACGGAAAGTTGCGGATATGTCATGGAAGCGGCAGAAAAGCCATGAGAGGAAACGTCGTGATAGCAACAAAGTAGATGACGACAACGCAGGAGAAGAAGGGAAAGATGCGGACGAATATGTTCCGCTGGAAGGTGGCCCCGACCCTGTCAAGTGTGATGTACGCTATTACGCTAGACGCGTTGGTCTTGACTGTGAGATATTCGACGTTCAGACAGAGGATGGTTTCATCATCGAGCTCTGGCACATATACAATCCACGAGAATACAAAAGGACGAGCCGGGGCCAGCGTACCCCTCACGCCCCTGAAGTTTTCCCAGAAAACTCTGGAGGCCAAAGTGCGTCAGGAGGTGCGTCAGGCTTGCAGTGCAAACCGGGAGAGAGTCGATATCCTGTACTCATGATCCATGGTTTGCTTCAATCTGCTGGAGCGTAAGAAGTTCACTACGTTCATTATCTTCGAAGGTCTAACGTGAGCACAGGTATTGCACCAACGACGAAGATAGCCTGGCTTTCTTCCTCGCCAAGTCTGGTTATGATGTCTGGCTCGGAAACAATCGCTGTGGCTTTAAGCCACGCCATAATATGCTCAAATACGCGGATCCACGTATGTGGGCCTGGAACATTCGTCAGATGGGCGTCATGGATCTACCTGCGCTTATGTCGCGTGTGTTATCTGAGACGGGGTTCGAGAAGCTTGCCCTGATTGCACATAGTCAAGGCACAACGCAAACTTTTGTTTCCTTGGCCAAAGAACAAAGACCAGAGATTGGCGAGAAGATGAGCGTATTTTGCGCTCTTGCTCCAGCCGTCTATGCTGGACCACTGATAGGGAAGATGTATTTCAAATTCATGCGAGTTATTAGCCCGAGCATGTTTCGGATCTTCTTTGGTATTCACGCCTTCATTCCTTTTATGATGACCATGCACTCCACTCTACCGGGCAAGCTCTACGGAGCAATGGGTTACCGGGTCTTCTCATTTCTATTCAATTGGACAGACGACAGATGGGAAAGGGACCTTCGAGATCGTATGTTTCAATTTGCCCCTGTGTATGTCAGCGCAGAGAGTATGAGGTGGTGGCTTGGAAGGGAATGTTTCGCGCGTCAAAAATGCATACTGGCTACACGGGATGAAATAAAGATCGAGGACCATGAAGATGAGCAAGAAGACCGCGAATATGATCGATTGAGGGAAGAGTCGTCATCTAGCGAAGATGAAGATGAGACTTCGGAAGGCACTCTCGATTCAGGGATGTCTGCAGCCAAAGAGTTTAGAGTTGGCCAGAAAGGTAAACTTCGACAACGTGACAGCGACCTCTCTCGCTATGCTTGGTACTCTTCGCAGGCTCCGCCTTTCGCTCTTTGGGTTTGTGGAGGGGACGACCTCGTGGATGGACGCCGCCTTCTTCGCCGTTTCGAACGGAACCGCGAGCCGCACGTTGATGTCGTTCACGCTAAGATTATCGAAGGTTACGAGCATCTGGATGTGATTTGGGCCATGGATGCGATAGAAAAAGTCGGCAAAGAGGTCAGGCAAGTGATTTGGCGCACAGCTCCGGTGGAATTGAGAAAGCAGTGCAGGACACCAAAAGGTTGTGGCGAGATCAAAGATTTTTATCAGCGTCGAGAACAGCGGGAGAGTGCCACCACTGGTTTGGACGCCTCGGCTGGGGAATGGAGTGAGAAAGGACGCGAGCAGGTTGGGGGAGGCGGTGGAGAAGGAGATCGCGATCTGGAAGCCGAGTATGGGCCTGTTGTATAAGCTCACATTGCATATGGGTGGGTTTTGTGACGGTTTTTCATTTTCACGATTTATGTTTGATTCCTTTTGTTGCCGTGTTGATCTAAGAGATTCCCCAATTGCATAGTTCATTAGAAGCGTAGATGGTACACATAGAATCGATCCAGCTTCCGCATGTAGAATATAATAGTAGAAGAAATGAAAAGGGCTGCCTGTATGGCGAGAGACAGTGAATGGTATTATCTCCATATGTTTGTATGTCCAAGAAAGGGTATGATTGTTTACTGGACGGTTTTCAGACGTCATGCGTACCTAGGTATAAGATGAGTAGAGATGGCAGCCTGATGATGGCTGCCAAGGACCTGTCAGGACCTGTCAGGACCAGTCATGTTTCGTTTCAGCTATCTTGCGATTAAGCTTTCGGCTGACCAATCGCCGCGTACCTGACTCGCGGGTGAACTGAGACCTCAGAACTCGGAGATTTTTTGGACTCGAGCCTTTACCACTTCACTCATACAATTACAGTCGCGTAGCCCGATCTCGTTGACAAGTTATGTACAATGTCTTCATCCCAGTGTCCTAAAATCCCTTTCTGAGCCGATCAGAGACTAACAAACCGCTGTTCAGACCGTTCACAGGGCAACCCTTCGTTTACGCACGTCTCGCTCGCCTTCCCACCAAAAGGCAACCTTTTGCCTCTCCAGGCACTACGTAAGCCGATCTTTTGAACCTCTACTTGTTTTTCCTATCATATCGTACGGACATCCAGTGTGCACATTTCTTCAACGAACTCAGAGTCTGTCTGCGAAACCACCATATCAGACAAAAAGTCGCTGTTACGCTGATCGAACACGCATTGCCCTAGCAACGGGGAAGAAAAGAACGGAATTCATTAGTTGAGCATTGGAGACTTTTATCTTGATCCAGAAAACCCGTTTTACATCTTGGCCTCCAGACTTTTCGTGTGGAAGTGGAGAAACAAGCGGAGCAATTGAGGGGTGACAAACTCACGAGTGAAAAGTGCGCGAGCGACTTTCATTCTAGAGTTTGGAACGCCCCGGATCTTCAGAAGCGCTATGTTCATGTGAGGTTAGAGAATTTCGGAACCTTTAACAACAGGCTATATCACACTGCCTCGTCCTGGACTCGTCATTCACTATATGCCCACTGGCAGCTATATTGGGATTACCTCTGTTGGAATCGGGTATAAAAGGAATAAACCGAGGATCTAAAGCGTTTCACCTGCGTTAAGTTGGCCTCGAACTTACTGAAGATCACTTCACTCCGGAGCTGAGTATCGTCGGAGCCATTCACCATCGCCAAGCAAATATATAGGCACGTCCGAACATCCAAAACGCGTCCGAATTACGCGTCTACAGAACGCGAAACGCGATTTGGTTGCCTAATCAACGAATATAAAATATCGATTTCGAAACGCTCCAGTTAACGCATCTTTTCCAGGTCTACCACAATTTCCAAAATGGAGGACGAGCTCACACAACCCGCAACCCAACAGGTCCTCGATCCACGTCGGATGGGCCGAAACAACTCGGGCCTAAATGACGACGACGTCGCAGATGTTCTTTGTGTACTCCACCCCATAACCAATGCTGCAATACGCATAGTATCCGACATGACAGAGTTTAGACCTGAGCATGTGCTGGGGCATGGCGCTCTGAAAGCGTTCGAAGCATATGACACTAGCATCAATGAACAGGAAACATTCATTGTCAATGGAGAACGGATGTCCACATCTGGAGCTGATTTGGCACTACGCATGTCTAACGCTGCGGACACAGTTGAGCCCTTCAAAGGCTTCTACTTTGGACGCAACCCAAACCAGGCTGACATCGTGATCCGTGGCGATGTCGGCAAACGGATCAGTAACAAGCACTTTCGTATCTTTGTGAACGAGAATGGGGTGCTCATGGTGGAAGACACTTCAACCAATGGTACCATTGTGGATGATATCCACCTTAAGGGAAAGGATAAAAACTCTCAACACACTCGCATGCTCAGTATGGGATCTGTGATCACGCTCTCCATTTCCCAGACTGCAGAGATGATCAAATTTATCGTACGGATTCCCTTACGCGATAGGTATCAACAACAGTACAATGACAATTTCCGAAAATATGTCACCAAATGTGCTATCGCCGAAGCACGCAAGCCTCAAGGTATGCTCGTTTCTTCTTTACCCTGTATTAGCTAAGTCAAGTTTTCTATTGCAGATGTCAGTATTCCCGGACAAAGCCCATATGGCACGCGATGGAACGGTGGAGATACATACAACATTTTAGGTAAGTCATTCTCCAAATGATGGTATTTGCTCTGCAAACTGAACCGGCCCAGGCCAGATAGGAAAAGGCGCTTTTGCAACCGTCTATCAAATTGCTACGAAGGCCACCGGGAAAATGTTTGCCGCCAAGGAATTGGAGAAACGGCGGTTCATCAAGAACGGTATGATGGATTCCAAGCTCGAAAACGAGATGAACATCATGCGGGATTTACGCCATGATAATATCGTCCAATACGAAGCTTTTCACGAAGAAGAGACCTTTCTATATATCATCATGGAGTATATCCCTCGTGGCAACCTACAGGAATACCTCACCCATCACAACCACCTCGGAGAGCCTAAAGCAAAGACCATGTCTCGCCAGATTCTAGATGCTCTCGCATATCTTCACCGACAGAAAATCACACACCGTGACATAAAACCCGACAATATATTGATCAAAAAGTTTGATTCATTCACTGTCTGTTTGTCTGACTTTGGCTTGTCCAAGGTCGTGAATGAGAACATGACTTTCCTGAAGACGTTCTGTGGCACTCTGCTATACTGTGCTCCCGAGGTCTTCCCCTTTTACACTTCAAATATCACCACTGGTACTAAGCGCAGGCGTGGTTCAGCGCAAGCATCGAAGATCAAAATCTACAGCCAGGCCGTCGATACATGGTCTTTTGCCGCTGTTCTTTGGTATTCTTTGTGCGCAAACCCCCCGTTCGAGGGCGTTTCGGATGCAACCGGGCGAGGAATGTTCGATAGGATCATGACCACCAAGCTTGACGGCATTCCATTGAGGCAATGCAACATTTCTGAGGAGTGTATCGATCTTCTTGTAAAAATGTTGAATACCGATCCCGCCCTTCGTCCTACGGAACAAGAATGTTTCAATCATCCGTGGCTCTATGATGGAACGAATGTGCCCAATGCTCGGCTATTGAACGATATCAAGGAAGAGGATGAGGGTCTCCCCGAGGAAACTGGTGAACAACTCTCCCAGCTTAGCATTCATGATAACGAGGTGGATGCCGACGAAGAGGAATTGGATATAGATGAGGAAGACTTGGAATTCCTTGCGCCGAGCGATGTCCGCCACTCGAAGCGCATCAGGGCCGATCCACTCGTTCCTCGAAATCAGGTTCGAGACCGAAACGAATTGGACTCTAGCGCAAACCTTTCAATCCCGTCGGACTACACATGGTCTCGACCCGAGCTCGAAGAAAGCTTTGCCGAGATACAGCAGACACCCTCACGTCCTCGTCTCTTCGGTGAGATTGGGCAATCTGCCCTGCAGAGTTCTGGTGTTTTCGATGTCCAAGCGAATGCTGCACTTTCCATTCAAGCCACGGATGGCGCATCAGATCCGAAGGTGAATGATCAAAGAACGACCCAAGCACCGAACGGTACTACTGCTCGGAATTCCAATCATGGTCGAGAGCAGGATGTCATGGAAGGCATCTTGTCCTCGCCTAGTTTACTTGGGGCAGAGTCAATGGTGCGAGACCTTAATATGGCTTCCCCTCAGTCGGCGATTTCTGGTGGACAATCTCCGAACGAGCCGTCTACTCCAAAGACACCTGAAATTCCTCAGCACTCTTCGTTGGAGCTTTCAGAGCATATAGATGATGCTACGCCGAAGGCGCAAGTGTTCAATCGTCAGATCAGCCTCCCAAAGACAGCGTCGTTCTATTACGACCCTTACGATCCTTCCACGCATAACTTGGAGTATGCCTCCAAAGTCAGCGGCCGCGACTTTGTGGCTGAAGCGGAGGCCGAATTGACGAAGACCATGGGCCACGAACTCCCAGACACTATTCGCATTTCTGCTGAAAGTCAAGGAAGCGCCCATCAGTCCAACGAATCGATAGGTCCTGCTCTTACTGTGGCGCAACCCTCGGAATTCCTTCGGCCACCGCCTCGACTTGGAAAGCTCACTGCCACGACTGACTCCTTCAGTCCGCTTGTTCTGAAGGTTGACCAAAGCTGGACGTCTTGGGGTAGACTTCGGGAGAATACTATTGTCTATCCCGATGAGCGTGATACCCACATACCAAAAAAGGCATTCACTATATATTTCCACACAGACAACCAAAACGTCAAAGCTCTTGATGAGCAAGGCAAAGACTGGACGAAACTCGATGGATTACACATTGGTATATTCACTTGTGCTAAGGCCGGAATCCACGTGAATGGCGTTCTTCTGAAGCAAAACGACGAAAAGGGTCGGGCGTTGTACGGACGATTGCATACCGGCGACGTCATCCAAGTATTCAGAGATCCTCGAGATGGTTCGTGCTTGAAATTCAAGTGCGAATTCTACCATGGTGCCGGCAAAGCTCCAAGGCCCGCAGGCGAGAAGTTCCTTGTGGAAAGAGGGATGGTGCTCCCAACGGGATTATCGTAAAGTATTCTCCTATCGCATAGCATTAACAGACTACTTCTCTTTTTCTCTCTTTTGTCTTAAAATTGGCGCATTTGCTCGTCTTGCCATTTTCTTTTTGCAAGGCATCTTTGGGAGTCTTCATCTGGAGTCGGTTTAGCGGGAGTTGGTGGCTCGTCATCTCTCTTATTTCCTTTTGATCGAATCTTTTGTTCTTTGAAAACGGCATCTCTTCTGGCACACTCTCCAACATTGGCGGATATTTGGTGGACGTCGATTGAACTTGGGCCGTAGCCGTATCTGAAGCATTGAAGGAAGCGTCATACTGCGCAGCTGTTGTCATGGTTGGCGAAAGCAACGTTTGCATTTTGTGCGACAAGTCTGCGGTGGTTGGCAAGCGTTTCGAATACCTTGTCTGGGGGTCGCCGCAGGGGGCAAAGGGGGCAATCGGGGCAAAGGTTGCGGTTCATGGAATAGGAGGCGTAAGATAGATTTCACGGTCCTATAGCTAAAGCTCGGCCAGTAGAATATAAAAGTCAATATAGAACGGAGGTGCCAAATTGAATGCTTTAGTGAACTGCTATTCGGGCTTAGCTCTTCGTATTGCTCGTGCATGACTTTCATTGAAGGAAGCTTATTGCCTTTTCCGGAAACGCACGGGCCTCGCCGAAGCTACCCGCTATCAAAGGTCATAACTCGGAGTCCGTCCTGCTCTTCTCTTCTTCCCTCCCAACATGTCAACGACAGAGTCCCAAAGTGTAATCCCAGGGGTTCAGGATGCAGATGGTTTGATCCACGGTCTCACAGCTGGAGAATTCCAGATCCTGTCCGCAAAATGCCTTGAGGCGAAGGCAACGGCTTATTGTACGTATTCCAGACGTTGGACTTTGCTTCCACTCCCGGCAATTAATCGACAATGCCATGCAGAATGGAAGCACTATAATATGGCCTCAATTTCTATCCCGGGAGCTTCACAAAAGCTAATCAAACTTCATCTAGGCCCCTACTCCCTCTTCCGCGTCGGCTGCTCCCTCCTCCTCCGCCCTACCTCTCCGTCCTCAACCTCACCAAACATAATAACAGGCGCCAACGTCGAAAATGCCTCCTATCCCGTCGGAACCTGCGCCGAGCGCGTCGCCATGGGCGCAGCCGTCGTGCAAGGCCACCGCCTCGGCAGTTTCAAAGCCATCTGCGTGTCGACCGACATGGACGACTTCTGCTCGCCCTGCGGCATGTGTAGGCAGTTTCTGAGGGAGTTTTGCGAGAATGAGGTTCCGATTTTTATGTTGAATCGGGGCGGGGAATATAGGGTTATGCGGTTGGGGGAGATGCTGCCGATGAGTTTTGGACCGGATGCGCTGCCGCCGAGGGAGGTTTTGAAGGAGGTACAGGAGGGGGAGAAGACGAAGAAGGCGTGATGGGGTAAGGGGGGTTGTCGAAGAGGTTATATTGAAGGATCTCGAGAATGGTTGGGAGTTTTATGAGGTGTAGCTCTCTTTGGGTTGTTCTATTCTGAAGGCGAAGGATGATTAAAAGACATTTAGATAGACAGCTAGACCAAGACTTCAAAAACTAAATTGCTGACTCAATAGCCACATGAGATGTATTTCAATAATCTAGAATTCAACAGTATTCATGTCTATAAATCGCCTTACAGCTCTTTCCCCCTGCCCCTCCCTAGCGCGACATGCCCCGCCAGATCTGCGATAAGCGCGCTCGATAAGCCCATTCCGCCCCGCCATACCACACGCATCTATCTCCGCGCCCCGTGGATATGTCCAGTGACATAATTGTAACATAACATATCAGCATGCAACCAAAAACAATGGTGCCGTTCTTCTTGACCTTCAACTTCTCCGTTTGCTTGCAGGTCGATCTTCCGTTTTCGAGTGATAAAAAGTGGGAATTGATAAGAGAAGATGGCGCATATCAATGTGAATGCCCTTTCTGCTGAGGAGAGGATGGACTCTGGGAATTTTTCGCCTTATAGGGCGGATGGGAAGTTGGTGAGTTTGTTTTTAATTCATTACATGTTGATTATAGGAGGGGAAGGTTATACAACGGGAGATGTTGGGTTGAGTCTGGCAACTGAAACGAGAGGGATGAGAAATGGGGAGTGAGAGAAAAAGAATTGTACTGATTCAATTGAGTCGCATAGTATGGATTCGTCTGCGTTGTGACAGGAGCTACACAGCCTGTGGGAAAGGCAATTGTTGCTGAGCTTGCTGGTGAGTCCTCATGCTTCCTTGTAATCATGATTCATTTTCCACTGCTTGCAGTCCTTGTACATGCCTGTAGTTCGCTCTCAATTCTGCTTTCAAGGATACATATCTTATGCTGACGGCATCGTCTAACCAGCACACGGCGCCGCCTGCATTTATGCCTGCTCCACGCACCCCGATGAACCGTACGCCAAACTAGCAGACGAAGTGAACAAACAACACCCAAACACGAAAGTAATCGGCTACCCATACAAAATCACCAGCGAGGAAGATACACTAGCTCTAATCGACGACGTATTGAACTCTTGGGGAAGGTATTTCACCCCTCTTCCCTCCCTTCATACCTCTATCAGATCCATCCCATACTGAAAACAAACCGACAGACTCGACGTATGGATCACCTCCTCCGGCCTCCTCGGACCCGCAAGCATATCCGATACCTCCCCCGCCGACCTCCAAAAATGCTTCGAAGCCAATAGCATGGCTCCCTTCTTCGCGCTGAAATACGCACCACCCGCCATGGCGAAGACAACACCGAAGGGTAATTACCCGAACGCAACGCCCAAGGATATACCATACGGGAGCATCATTGTAGTCGGGTCAGTGGCAAGCACATACGGCGGGTGCTGGGGCCCGTGCTTCACTATGTCCTCTCACGCCGCGTTAGGCGTTGTGAGAGCTGGTGTTGCGGTGTTGAAGGGAACAGGGGTGAGGATTAATTGTATTAGTCCTGGACAGATTGATGTTGGAGTGGATTTGAAAGGTTTCGATATGCGAGGGATGAATGATCAGCTACCGCCGTCTAGCTTGCAGTCTGAACAGACGCAGAAGGCGCATATTGGGTTGGAGAGGGCTGGCTTGCCGCAGGAGGTGGGGAGAGTGGCGGGTTTTTTGGCGTCTGGATTTAGTAGTTATATTACGGGGACTAATTTGGTGGTGGATGGGGGTGCGAGTGTGATGAATCCTTTGACGGTGCCGATTTGAGGGTGAAGAGGGAGTGGGTGAGGAGAGTAGATAGTGGTGTAAGAGAAAACGAAGCAAATGGTTCGATGGAATGAACTATGATGATTAAGTGCTTTGATTGCCTGTCCCAAAGAGACTTGACTGCGAGAGTTGTTCAACAGAGATTGCAATACAACTAGTTTTCATCCATGGATTTCCTATGCATCATATATCTTCTCGTATCAATCCATATGCAGACCAGAGAACAGCAGATGAAATATTGCGTGCGTTCACCAGAGCTTGGGGAAAAGGCACCAACGTAAGAATCCAGTTCTTTCTTATCTATTTCACAATTCTCCTTGGGAATACTTTCTTATCGTCATCGACCTGTCTCAGATCTCGTGGAGGGCTCTTTCGCTGCGTATTGTGTCGTGGTTGAAGTTACTGCCTCCTTAATCAGCACATATTGAGATAAATTTCTTAACATCTCTTACGTGAGCCTTACTCTCTGCCTAATATTGGTCTGGTCCGGAAGTTGTCCTGTTGTGCTTGGCCCAGTCATATACTCGTGGATCTTGTCGATGAATATCTGGACTAGAGCCCGTAGGCTGGTATTATCTCATGATTATCTAAGTTGTTATCTGCCGTACGCAATATCGATTCAAATATGTGAGCGGACCTGGCCATTCGCAAAGCTTTCCCTTTCTTCGGAGCATTTTGTTCGATCGTCGATGAGCTTTAGCAAGCAGGCGCTGTGTAGAACGCCGATCTGCATGGTCCTCAGGTAGGACCTCTTTCTCGACGCGATCGACATGCTCCAGGATTTCCACGGCCTTTTGGACTTGCCCATCTAAGCCGCTCTGAAGGTAGGCTAAGGCAAGCCAGCTCTGAGAGTGGATCTGATCCTTTTCCGGCATTGTGTTCTTCTGAACTTGGACAACATGCTCTAGAAGTTCTAGAGCCTTTTGGACTTGCCCATCTAAGCCGCTCTGAAGGTAGGCTGAGGCAAGTAAGTCCTCTGATTGCAATCGATATTGGTGGTTCTCTGCTAGCGCAGTTTGCTGGACCTGGACGACGTGCTCTAGGATTTCTACAGCCGTTCGAATGTTTTCGTTCGCGCCGTCTTGAAGGTAGGCTCTAGCAAGTTCATGCTGTGATACCAATCGATATGGGTGATCTTCCGCGGGTACCTTGCTTCTAACTTCTACAACGTGCTCAAACAGTTCTATAGCCTCTTGAACCTGCCTATTTTCAAGATAAGCGTGGGCAAGTTCATGCTGTGATGTTAATTGATCCGGGTGATCTTCCGCGAGTATCTTGCTTCTAACTTCTACAACGTGCTCAATTAGTTCTATAGCCTCTTGAACCTGCCCATTTTTAAGATAAGTGCGGGCAAGTTCATGCTGTGATGTTAATTGATCCGGGTGATCTTCCGCGAGTATCTTGCTTCTAACTTCTACAACGTGCTCAAACAGTTCTATAGCCTCTTGAACCTGCCTATTTTCAAGATAAGCGCGGGCAAGTTCATGCTGTGATGATAATTGACGTGGGTGATCTTCTACTAGTGTTTTATGCCTAACTTGCACGACGTGCTCTAGTAGTTTTATAGCCTCTTGCGTTTGGCCATTGTTAAGATAGGCTGAGGCGAGTGCATACTCCGAATCTGATCGATATTCGTCATGGTCTGCAAGCCCATTTTGGATTCGGACGATATTCCTCAGTAGGTCTACAGCCGCTTGTACTTGGCCGGTTCGGCGGTAGACCTGGGCAAGCAGGACTTGTGATACTAGTCGATCAGGATCATCCTCTGGTAACGCCTTCCGAATATGGACAACATGCTCTAGAAGCTTTATGGCCTCTTGGACTTGCCTGTTTGCAAAGAGAGATCGGGAAAGATTATGCGCACTAGCCAATGTCCTCGAATCCTCCAGGCCGTGCACAGTTTTCGACCACTCATAAGATTCCGACTGCCATTTAATCGCGTCATTGTACCTTCCGTCATCCCAGAAACGGAAGGCGATTTTCCCACAAAGTTCGTACCTCTCTTCAAGCTCCTCTTCAACACGGCTTTGAAGCATTTTCAGCACATGCGGCAAGGCCTCGCCCCAGAGATTTCGGTTTTCATGCTTAGGCCACGGCAAGATATCCGCAAGGTCAACGATCACTGCCTTCATCAAATCGGAAGTTTCCCCTCTTTGTCGAATCCAACTTCTTGTGGCAATGTGTACGAGTCGATGCATGTCATAAGTCCTCCCATTGCTTTGTCCTTGAATGAAAGAGTAACCCTTCAGAGTTCCTATTGCGGCTGTTCTACGTAGTTCTGGTTCTCTGTGGAGGAGGATGGAGTGAGGAATCGCTTTTGGCTCAAGGTGCGACATGAATGCGAGCAGGTAGGCTGCGAGTGGATCTTTGACCGTAATGTGATCAAAAGATATCAACCAAGTCGCTGCAACTGGGTTCTTGGACTCTTTGTATCGAGAAGTGTCTTGGAAGTCTTCGCTTAACACCTCAATCATACTGTCTTCAGTGTCTCCGAGCAGGTCTCGATATGCGGCAATTGAAATCGTGTTCATGTTGACAAACGCAGCTGCTTGGGTGATGGCTAAAGGGAGATAAGTGAGTTCATCGAGGAGGCTCGAAACGGCTGAGGGATCTTCCATTTGTTGTTTGTCGACCAGCAATTTATGCAAGAGTTCAGTTGCAACTTCTTGTCCCATCTCGGAAACCTCCACTACTTCAGCTCCAGCAAGATCGATGGCGGTTTTTTGACTTCTCGTGGTGTACAGAATGGATCCCTTGCCACTGGACGGAAGATACTCGGCGATTGCGGAGGAACACTGAGGTTCTGATCCAAAGAGAAGCTCAGAGCTGTCAGCATTGTCAAGGATGAATAACCACTCTCCAGCCTTATCTTGGCTCAGATATTCCCTAACCATCTTCTTTATATCAGCCTTGTCATCTTGCAGTTCAGGAAGCTGGAGCTGTCGAGCTATACCTAGGAGGGCTTGCTCAAAGCTCTCCGGGCTGACTGCCGGGACCCACAGAACCGAACAATTCGGACGGGTATTCTTGACTTGATAAGCAAACTCAAGCGCAATTTGAGTTTTTCCAACGCCGCCAAGGCCAAAGAGAGCAACCCTTTGGCAATAACCATCTTTGAAAAGCCTCTCCTCAAGCGCATGCAGCTGCTCGTGACGGCCGATGAATTTGGAGTTCCTTGGGAAAGGAATGTAGTGTAATAAGCTTAAAGGCGCCTTGTTACTGGGCGAGCAGGTACCTACTTCATAGAGTTGGTCAGCAATAATTCTAACGCAGTATGCCATGTTATGAGTTTGACAATGCTTTGGATTCTGTGCGGGACTATAAAGGCAATTGTCTTCCTCGAAGTTCTCTACATGGTCATTTGAGAGGGAGACACGATTTGGACGTGAGGAGGAACAAATTCTGGGATCACAGAATGAAACCCCAATGTAGGCGATTCAATTGATCTTCGTAGTCTAACCTTGGTGGACATGGTCTGAATCCAATAATATCTGTCGAATCTCTCGAACAATTCGCGTATAGCCTGGATCACGAGCAGGGAATTTCGTCATATTCATGTGATTCGCGTCTATGCCATAGTGTCGTTCACCGGGTATGACTGCGGATTCCTTCGGAACGATGAGCGACTTGACCACCGGAATCCGCTCATAAAAGCAGATAATTTCGATGCGGGATCCTTCCAGCTTTCTCTTCTCGAGAACATTGTGAAAACCATCCTGCACGATTAATAGAAGCTCGGATCCACGCTTGAGGAGCCTGACGATATTACGGTTGGTCGGCTTCACGAGATCAGCAATTTCGGCCAACGTAGAGCCCCATTTTGCCAGGTCGGCACCATGATGTGGTGTTCCCAAGAAGCAAATCCCCGTTGTGCAAGTCTCGATCGCTTTAAGGTGGGAATGTCGGGATTCTCGTGAGATGGCTAAGGCGCGCTGAGTGACGAGTCCGCCGAGGGAGTGGACGACAAAAATGATCTTTCGGTTGGCCTAGCTTCGTATTAGCATGTATCCAACAATCAGCAAAAATTTGACAAAGGGCAAGCCATGGTCTGTCTTAAATCTAAATACCAGAATAGTATCCGGAAGGTGTAGTTCCTCGCTGTTGTGCATTCATATGCCGGCTCAGTGGACGTTGGTGTTGAAGGAAGTCTAAGCACATATGTGTGCAAGGAAAAAGGAAACAGAGGGCAAACAATCTCTAGCTTTCTCCGGAACAATGTATCTGCCACCCTTAATGTAGTTCCACTCAAAGACAATCGAAGGGGTGCTTTCAAGGTGGGAAAGGCCATTGATAGCCTTCTCAGAGCTCAACCAGCTTTGTCCACCGGAACAACCTCATTATTGATAGGAATGTACATCGTTCAGGGCCACGAAATCCTTGCCTTATTGTGTAGTATGAATCAAACCAAAAATTGAAGATGCTATGAAAGAGTAGAAATTAAGCGCAAAGACCATTGCTTTGCGGCTCATGAATCAAAATAGATCAACCAATTACTCAAGTACGTACCGCATTTCCGCGTCTATGGCCTCCTAAATCTCCAAGTAGGTTATCCGCGTAGCCAGCAACGCCATCTTGTGCAGCATGTCTCCACCAGTTGACAATATCCGCGTCGTATCCATAAGTCATAATTCTAGCATCCGTGACATCCTCTTTCAAAAGATCCCTGGGCCAATGTATGCCGCTTTCTGTATGGAGCCAAGTACTGTACGCATTGCCGGTCAACCCGTGTACAAATACGATATCGACAGTCGCGGAGGGTGGATTATGGAGCACTTTGATCCCATAGCTGTCGTTCTTCGCTATCTGATCGGCGTCAGTAGCGCTGGCTTGAGGCTGGTTGCTTCGGGTGGATGGCCGGAACAGGAGCTTCTTTAGGGATCGTGGCATGATCAGCCGGTGGAACTATTTAAACATTATGTAGGAGAAGAGCGGGTATTGCGAGAATGAAGAAATTGCTTCGAAGACGAAGCAACAAGGCTTGCCGCCCAAGTTCTTCAGCTTTGGGTGCCGGCTGCGAGGCTGAGTGCAGGACTCGAGCAGCACCAATGGGAGTTAGAGACATCCTGTGGCTTCAGCAACCTCGAAGCCTCCCGAACACCTCTATTGCGTCTGTCTGACTAACTTCGTAAAATAATACTTGTCGAATGAATAGTGCTGCCTGGGATTACTAATTGAGAAAACACGATTTGGATATGTTAAAACATGTTATCAGCTCAGCTTCTTCTGTTTCGTGACCAATCAACTAAATGACAAAACATCGTTTCTGCACCATGCTTGATGTGGCTGGTTATTGTGAGGTGCTTCATGTTCTGAAGAGATTTGAACTCCAGGTCTTTAAGGAGCTGATGGGATGGAGTGATGTGGACGATATGTGATGGATATTGTGATGTTTGAAAGCTATATTTACCTCTGTGAGGTACCGCTAAACTTTCCCTAGCACGTGATATAGATCCAGAAAGCAGAAGCAACTCTCAACTGATCCCAAAGTCTACGACGAGTACAAGCAACATATCTATAGTGATCACGACAGACGAGTGTGTATGGATGAAGAGTCAACAATACAATAATTTCAACAGAATTCCCCAATCCCACGCGACTACAGCTCGTCCTTGTATACCTCCTCACTGCCCTCCTCACTCTGCTTCTCATCCTTATTCTCCCTAGAATCGTTCTCACCAGACTTCTTCTCCTTCTTCCCCTTTTCCTTCTCATCATCATCTTCCTCCGCCTCGATAATCCCTCTAAACTCCCTTCCCCTAGGCGTATCCACCAAATCAAGCTTCCAGCCCTTCCTACCCGCCAACTTCTGCAGATTATGCTTCAACTTCTCAACATCCTTCGGATCGGCAATATTCAGCTTCTTCATTTCCTGTGCGCTCATCATTTTGCCGTCGCTAGTCGCTACGGTGCCGATGTAGGTTTCCTTGCCGCCGCCTGCGACGACGGATTTCTCGATGACTTTGCCTTCGGACCCTACTTCTTTTTGGGCACCGACTTCAATGCCTCCGATTATGGGGCGGCCAGGTGATCCATCTTCTGCGTCCTTGACCAGTGCCAGGAAATCTTCAGCTTCATTTGCTTTGCCTTCCAACTTGGCCGCCGTCCATGCATCGATGTCTTTTTCTGTGAGAACAGGTTGGCAAGCAATAGGATTTGCTCGGTTGTCCGAGGGAGGATGGAAGGCGATATCGTTGCAGAGACGAGGCGTGTGGATGACCATTAGATAGGAACATGTAGCGATTTCCTTAATCGAGGCGATGCGGTCGGAGGTATGGGGATGGCAATGAAACTACGAATAACTTTGTTAGCATCTCAACAGTTGAAAGATTTTTATTGTGGCAGTGGACGTGCTTACCTGCACCTCGATCTTCCTCTCCTTGCGCGTAAGGTCGCATTCAGTCCCTCCAGCCAGCCTCTGCACCATATATCTCGATGTTCCCTTAGTCTCCAGCTTCGCAACCTCCAAACTGCTCTTCACATCATCCATCTCCGGCTCCGGCTCCGGCTCTGAACCCAGCGTCTTCCTAGATTCTTTCCCTACTTTACCACCTTTTCCCTTACCCTTTCCGCCAGGAAATCTACCTAGTGTAAAACTCTTCTGGGAAGTATCTTCCACTGGGGGATAAATTGGAACGCCGCGACTCGGGGGCAATTGGTGGAATTGCTTTACTTGATCCTTATAGCAGAAGCTGTAGCTCCACCACCCACTGAGGAAATATATGCAATGCCCCTGCATCCCCTCTAACAACTCCCATCCGCGATCCGTCGCCCGCATCAGCTCTTTCTCTTCTTCATCTTCCGCTTGCTCTGCGGTGGCTGTTGCGTTCTGCTCCGCTGTCACGATGGGGATACTGCAGATGTAGCGCTGTCCTCCCAACACAACTGCTTCGTAGGTCTCTCCAAGGTCCTCGGAATCGATGTCACTCTTGTGGTGCACGGTTCCCGTTGTTTGCTTGTTCGGTTTCGACAGCTCTTGCGTTTCTTGCGAGTCCGGCGCGGGTAAGGGTGTGGAGCGAGGTGTAGAGTGTGCAAGGCGTGACGATGCATACTCTTCGGTAACAAAGGTATCTGGAAAAATTACCTCATACTGCGAAGGAATTAGCGTTCGATATGTTTGAGTATAATTAGGCGAGCATCTACCTGAGGAAAAGCAAGCAGGTCATCGAAGACTGAGAATGCAGGCGCGCTTGCAAGAGCGAGCCTTAGGAAAGCCGGAAGGGCCCAGAAGTTCTTCATTGCTATCGCAGGAGGTTACTGCGTAGGGGTGAATTGAGATTGTGACTGCGGTGGGTGATAGATGGCGGAGCTTAGATGTTTGCTTGGAGCCAGATTGTCACTTTCGCGAAAGATCATCCCGAACCCTTCCGAATTCGGTTAGGCCATTACCGAGCGGAGAGTGACATTCACTCCTTTAGACCATCAACAATTGTGAGAGATATACCAAGAGACATGTTTCAACAAGGGGAAACATGACAATAGCTTAACATTGAAGGATGCTGAAGTCGGAAATTCCCAACTTTTCTGGCCTGAGACAGAAGCAGTCTATTGTTGCCAGATACCTCATTTCATTAATGTCTTGAGAGTACACCGATAACACCGTGCTCACATCTTCCTAATACAAATACATTCTATTCTCATTTGTTCCGGCTCAGTGTATTAGGACAACTGCCTTCCCTTTCTCCCACGCATCCAGGCTCTCTTTGATATTGATCCAATACCTCAACTTCACAGCCTCCCTTTGAGCCGTCTCCACATCATCCTTCGCAAACGCATCTTCCAAAACCCGAACACTGTTATCAATCCTCTGATCATTCCCCACCTTCATCTCCAGCAGATCCTCCTCCTTTTCCGCCTCCTCAATTTGTTCTCTTGTATCCAGTACTTCCATCAACAGCTCTGGATCTTCAACCTTCGCCGTCTCATCTTCAGCGACGTCGATTCCTCGAAGCGATAGTAGATATTGTGCTCTCAATAAAGGCGATTGTAAAGTTTTGAAAGCTTCGTTTATCCGCGCAGACATTGCCTGTGCTTTGCTTTTGTTTTCCGGTGGATGTAAGTCCGGGTGTGCTCGCCCTTGCAACTGAAGGAACTCTTTTCGAAGAGTGGGGATGTGGATTGAAAAGCGCCCATTCGGAGGTGGCCCTTCAGGAAGTGCTTGTGGGAAGAAGTCATAATGCGTAGGCAATTTGAGTGGCTCCTCACGAGAAGTCGATGAAGAAGCCGTAGACTGTCTTCGCCGGGCGTTCGATTGAGGGGTTGACTGCAAGCACGAAAGGCAGGCTGTCGGTCTATGCCGCGTAACGAACGGGGCGGAGGTTGCTTCGGAGGTGACTGCAGCGCGCAACCAACGGATGGCTGCTTGTGAAGCAGGGCGCATGATGCGCGATATCAGAAAAGCTGGTTATTGGCAAGAAGAGCGAGGTCCAGGCATGTAACGGAGCGTGGCGCAAGGGTGTCGTCGGTATTGAGGCTGTGGTGGATTGGTTATACAGCCAGTTGTTGAAGGCGGAACCCGTCACCGGATGACGACAAGGGGTTCACGTGCCAGCAAAAAAAGCTTAACATAAGCTTACCTAAACTACGTCATCGCTTTCCCCACACTTCTTAAACCGCCTGCAGGGCCAACGCCAGTTTTATTTCCTTTACCCTCTTCGACCTAATCTATCAACTACCACCCGCCGGCCATTCATAGCGCCATCAACTTCCAACCTCCTTTCAACATCTAAAGAACTCCTGCAAGATGGCTTTCGCATTTGTTCTCCCCCTCCGCGCTGTCCAAGCTGTGCTAGCTATCATCATTCTTGGACTCACAGCCTACGTTATCGATGCTTGGAATGGACCCTACGACTATTCCGAATGGACACCGTCCAGCGTAGATTTCATGCTTTTTACCTCCATCTGGACCCTTCTCGCTGTCGCCTACCTCATCCTGGCTCCCGCTCGCTTCCCTCAGGCTGCGCATAAATGGGCCATCGTGGCGGTTGAGGCTTTGACTATGATCTTTTGGTTCGCAGCTTGGGTTGCTGTTGCTACACTTTGGGGCGATATCAGGTGCGGCAGTCATGGTGGGCCTTGCGGTGCCGGTACTGCGGCTATTGTCTTTGGAGCTATTGAATGGTAAGGACTTTAAGCTTCTCCCTCGCAGGTTACTTAACGTACTGATTTTAAATGACAGGCTCACTTTCGTCGCTACTACTGTTATGGCCGCGTTGCATATTCGAGATACTGGCAGACACGATCCGACGCACGACCCAGCCATGGAGGTCAGGCAGGCAGGTGTCTAGAATGACAACTACCAAGATTCGCTGCTGAGCGCAGGATAGACAGACAAATGACGGGCTATAACATGGTTGAGTTGAGATGATTTGCTTTGACGATGATACCCAGTCTATACTCAAGCGATGGTTTTGGCGTTATGTGCTTGGATTTGCCTTGTTCGAACAGATTGACTCCTTGATTTCTTCCCTAATGAGCGTACTGGGTTTCTGTTATGCCAAATCGGACAAAGCTAGTAATTTTAATTTTAATGTTACCTATCCTTACAATTCACCATGCATAGATGGGCAAACAGTTCACGCCACCAGATGCTTACGTGAACTTGTTAGCTGCCCCTTAAAGGGTGCAGAGACCACTTTTCTGGTACCAAATTAATGGTGCTACATAGATCCGAAATCTCGCTCTCATGCTCCTTCAGCAAGTAAACACATTGGCACAATAGGATATTACTCGAGTCTCTCTGCTTCTTGTACCCTATTCTCGTAGTCCTTTAGCACTCTTTCAGTGGCTTCGACGTTTTGCCGCATTTGGACTACCATCGCTTCAACCTGTGTTCGGTGCTCCGGCGGAAAATTTGGATTGGAGAGTGCCTCTTCTATCTCGAACAATGTTGATCTAGATCTTTCCCACCCAGCGCGAATATATGCCACCGTTACTCGCGGACCGTGTTGATCTGGTGTCGGGACAGTCGATGACTTAGGGCACCAGCGACTATCTGATTCCATCGATTGCAATTGGTTGATGAACCTCCTCGAGTCATTGATCATCCACTCCAGCTCCGCCAATTTGACCCAATACCAGCTGTGCAGGCCTGTTAGAAGTTCCAGCTCACGCCGTTGCCCATCTTTATACTCCTGCTCGCTATTCTTGTAGAAGTCGTCCTCTTTTTGGATCGTGTGCAACCAAACATATTCTGCTTCCTTGAGGAGCACGCCCCTCATGTCCTGAAGTTCTTCAATATGTGCTTGAAGCTTCTCAATACTGTCATCTCCTGGGATCCAACGATAGTCTCTCTTGGGAAGCCATGTAAAAAAGCGATCGAAGTCCAGACCCATCCGATGAGGGGCGGTCCCCTCGGGAGGAAGCGGTGGACTCTCGGTAATAACCAGCGGCCGAGGAACAGTATTGTTTTGGAGGAACGGGCTTGAAGAGCTTATGTGATTCTTGATCCAGGCTTGGGCCCATACCGGCATTGATTTTATGAAGGTCTGATCTTCCGATAGCCGCTGCAGTTCCTCGCGTTGTTTGGATTGTGCCGCCAGAAAAGCTCGCTGTGCTGATTGGTACTCTCCTGTATACGAATAATACCATTTTGAGGTGTAATTGCCACAAAATAAGCCTGCACTAGCAGCACCAAGATAACGCATCCACCCAGTCACGCCAGGAAAGGTTCGAGGACGTAGGGCGATGCACACACCGAGTGCAGCACCGACTATATTCCCATCATCAAGGCCAAGCCTCCCGTTGCGTTCCCAGATTCTGCCTGGCGGCTTTGGATCCACACCTTCTCTTTTCAGGCACAATTTGATCGTCTGCCATTCAGCGCATCCCATTCCCAGAAACATGACCGCTTGGGGTATTGTGAGCACTGCCGTAGCTTTCAAGAAGGTACCAGGACGACTTGTTCCTCTCAACGACCTCCAAACGGTGAAAAGTGTGGCGCCTGCGACGCTTAGTTGTATCCCACCTACGGGGGAGTCGAAGGCCGTCAATGGGTCTGGTCTCCGTGGAGAGATAGGATGCTGACCTTCACCTATTATCCGTTAAAGGAAGTCTTTGGCAGATTCAAATTGGGGAGCAACATCACGGAAAGGTACCTGGAGGGGTGAATAAACGCGTCATTGTAGCTTCCAAATCCCTGGTGTCCTCAAGGCTTGCTCAGCATAATCATTTTGGGTGTGAATGCAAGATGGCTCAGTGCATGATGAAGCTTGAACGAGTGAATACGAGGGTCTGAGGCCGAAGCCATTTCGAGGGGAGGTTACGCAGCTTGCCATCCACGGGATTCACCCAGAAATGGCAGGAAGTTTTACCGAGATGCCCTCGCCTGAACTTGCTGTGATGCTCGCGTTGGCCGTGACATCTTCTCCGGAACACCAATGCACCCAATGCGCCCCAATGTCACTAATTGACCTCAGAGAGTGGAAGTGACATTTGCAGCCTAGTGCATTAAAGGCTTCGCAGAACCGTGTAACTGACTTTACCGCCCGTGTAACTAACTTCGCCACATTCCTATCAAGCTTCATTTCACCGATGATTGAACCCCACCAAAGAACACCCACCTAAGCCTCCCATAATTGAGCATTCTCAAGCTACGACATCCCCCATAGCCCCTTCACATGATGGCGCAAAACCTTGGAACGCGTATTAGGAGACCGTGAGTTCAACCTCGTTCTCGTTTCACACACATCTAGCTGATCGTTAAGACATAGTTTCGCCGGCATGTGGAGACGAGGAGTACCTTCACCCTCTCCAACAGGACCGAACTTTGCTCCCCCGGATTCCTACAACCCATCACCCATCGACACCATCACCGTCCGCTCCTACCTCACTGCACTCGGTCTTCCAACTGAGATCGCCCTCTACACAATCGATTTAGCAGGATACTACCCAATCATCCGCGGCCATACCTTTCAAAAAGTGAAGGCGTCTGCCAGCGCAGGCAAGGAGAACTCGGCTGCTATATTATATGCGATCTCGGACCCGGTACCAGAGTGTGAGGATGGAGTGAGGCTTAAGCCTAGAAGCATTAGGTTTAGGATGAGGAGTCACGACCAGGGATTCTGCTCAACCGGGACTCATGGCACTTACAATAGCTCTTACACCTGGTTCGAAGCTAGCATCCTTCGTCCTAGTGGCGATGTCCACGTTGATACGCGCCATTCGCTACAACACGGTCCTGTTCTACCCTCTATCCCTTATGAGTGTCATCCAAAGCCGAACATCAATTGCCTTAGCACCTTCAACTACGAATTAGTCTTTAGGACCCCAGGCTCCTCATCTGATGAAGAGGCATGCGTCTGGCACATTCAATCGAACGAAGTAGCACGTAGAGACGAAAAGGAGCACGAAGTTGAGTGGGGCGAGGAGAAAGAGCAACTAAATGAATTAGGCCAAGGGGATGGGATGGGGTTTCTAGAGGCTTTAAGACCTGGTGATAGGATCGGCGTTTGGGCAAGGGCGTTGTACCCTGCGTGGATCAATACAGTGATTGAAGTGGCGATCGAGATTGTATGTGTGGTTGATTAGGATTGGAAAGGAGGCCTGGATGATAATCCCATATATAATGTCCCTCTAGACAGAGTCTACAGAGTCTCCAGGATTAAGCTTGATCTCGGCCTTTTCAAAGCTACTTCAACATCGTAGAATCTCTTTCCCTTGGTAAACCCTAAGCTAAAACCCCCTAACCTAAAATCTTATAGCTAGGAAAAGGGCTCTTAGCTACTAAGTTTATCCCCTCCACAGCTCTTCAAGACTTTAGACAAAGCTCAAACGACCTCGTCACCAAGGCTTGACATGTCAATAATACATTTTCCACAACCTAGACTTACTTAGTATCGTAACCTAAATTCATGTGGCTATAAAGGCAAGTAAAAGAAGGTTTGCTAACTCGAGGATTACAATTTCCAGGCCCAAGCCTCAAGAGCCCGAGCCATGGTTTCTATATTCTGTACATACTTATACAAGGGTAAGTCGAAAGCAAAAAGCAAGAAAGGGAGGAAGAAAGAAACCAGTAATTAAATCACCCACAACCCCCAACCCCAGCATCTCAAAATATGGGGAGAGATTGAAGTCGTCCCCAAAACCCTGATAAATACCAGGAAAGCATGAAAGCAATAAGTTTTCCAAGAAGGAAGAGAAGAAAATGGGGAATTCGATCAAAACAGCATCGCTAACCGCCAATACCACGCTAAATCGCACCGACTGATAAAAAGATTAAAGAGGGAGAAAGGGAAAGAAACCAATCTAGTTGAGTCGTATCAAAAAGGCACCTCAACTCATTACGCCTCAATCGTCTGCGTCGTTTCCGCCGCAGAAGGAGCAGCAGTTCTCTCCGGTGCCGCATTTCTCGCCCCATCCGCAGGCGTGTTGTTTTCCGATAGATCCCTCATGGCGTGATTCTCGGCAGGTGAGTGATTCTCCGAACCTTCACTGTGTCCGCTTGGCGTCCCCTCTTCGTCTTCCTCATCATGCTCCATGTCCACATCACCGTCTGTGCCGACATCATTCGGGCTGGCGATTTCGGTAACGCGTGGGTCGTGGTGTTCGCGTTTGATCTTCATTTCGATAGGTGAGCTGACCGCGCCGCCGGCTTCGAAAATGTGCTTGGCGTAGTCGTGGCGGCCTTGGGCTTCATCGACGCCGTGAGGGAACATTTTGTTCATGATCATTTGGTGTTTACGCTGGGTATTCGATCCAGCTCCCTCAGCGCCAGCGGTTGGGCTTGGTGTCTCAGCACCCATGGTTGAGGTATGATGCAAGCTACTCGACAGGCTCGGCGTAGGCGTAAATGACCGTTCATGTGCCTTCTGCTCTTCCTTCCTCGCATGCACTTTACGCAGGTTGGCGGCTGAGGACTGAGACCGCATGTCTGGACGCCCATCTTTGCGAATCAAAATACCATCCGCGTTCCTGATGGGTTTGGTTCTAGTCTTCTTCGTGTGCGCGTAAGGATCGCCTGCCAACCCAACACCAACGCCGGGTCCAGGTGTTACACCTTGTAGACCCAGGCTGACGGCCCGCCCGCCCGAGCTCGTTGGACGTGAGGCACGTGATGCGTTACCGCCGCCTCCTGAACCGCGCCGCACAATTCCACGTCCAGAGCGCCCTGCGCTGACAGGATTGTAATATCCGTCGGGGCTAGTCTGAGAGTTGTGGACACCTTGCCAGTCTTCCTTTTCCCATTCTGGAGTGCCAAGCTCTATGTCGGTGGGTATGCTCTTACGAGGACGACCGCCGCGACTGCCCGGCCCTCCGCCCCGGCCCCTTCCACCTCGTGGGCTTCGATGTTCGACACGTTGCGATTCGGGACGCCAGCTATCATCTGGAGGTGCTTCTTGGGTAGAGTACGCGATGAAATTGGTGGAAACGGGTGTGGACGCAGGTAAAGACTCACGACTCTGCGAATGTGATGGTGGCTGCGATTGAGGTTGCGATTGCGGCTGCGGCTGCGACTGCGACTGGGTGAGCGACGGATGTCGTGATTCGCTGTCATCAGTGTCCATGCGTTGTTCATATACGACATGATGCTGGTGCGGTGGATGATTCTGAGGAGGAAATGCTACGCGTGGTTCAATAGGGGCGAGTTTTGGACGTTTTGGCGAGCCCACAGGTTGACCAATAATTTCATGTGGGCCTTCGATGCCGTTTGGGTGTGCACGCTTTGTGGCCGAGTTGACAGTCACCCATCCGCTCTGAGTAGTCGGTGTAGGATCGGGTTTGTGAACGACATCCGGCGTGGTTACCTGATGAAAGGATGGCTGAGGTCGTTGGTTAGGATGGATGGGAGTGTTAATATGCGGTACCGGATTCGGTGTTGCGTGGAAACTAGGTATGGTATGTGAGGAGTGGGCAGAATGGGCGGAGGGTTCGCGCGGTGAAGGAAACGGATGGGCGCTGACGGGGGGAGCATTTACAGCAGCCTCTTCCAATCGCTGTATTTTACCTTTCATGATCTCGATTGTCAATTTGAGGGTATCAACTTCGTTGGCCTTCTGGGCGACATTTGCAAGGTTGTTCGCCATGAGCTCTATAGCAGAATCTTGGGCGGCTGCAGCACCCGGTGGTACCGACGCTCCCATCGGACGAGCTTGTAGCTCCCTGGTAGCATGTACGTCTCTTGAGAGAGCCTCTAGCATATCTCTTACACCCATCATCTCGTGCTGCAACCTTCCAATGGCATCGTCTACTCTCCGCAGTTCAACTTGCTGGAACTGGATTTGACTTTGGAACTCTCTTCGAAGGTTGTCTCCTTGGCGTGCCACAGTCTCTTCGTGTTGCTTTAAATCTTTGTTGTAGTTATGGAGGGCTCCACTATTTTGCGAAATCTGTGTCTGGAGCCGTTGGACAGCATCAAAATGAACGTCCTGAGGCGACCGGGGGTAGTACTGGCCATTGGGCTGACGTGACTCGGCGGGGGAATTTGAAATGATTGGGGCTGGTAAATCGCGTGTACGGTTGGCCAGGCCAACATTTGTGTCTTTGATCGGCGGTGGTGGTGCGAATGCGCTGGTGGACTTGAGCTCGGCAATGGGCTGCTGGACTGGCGACGGTTGAGCGTTGCTCGGAGATTTTTGCGGATGAGGATACAAAGACGGCGGCACACTAGGCGATGCGACTGGAGGTGCAGAAATTGGCGGGCGATTTGCATCTATGGGCGGCAGTTGATGATGGTTGTGGTGGTGTTGACGCTGCAGATCCGACGGAGGGGGTGGTGGTTGGCCGTGGGGTGCATGCGTGGGCGGTGGGCGCGGCGATTCGATCTCCATCTTGTCCGAGTTGGCGGAGTCGTCGCGGTGGTGGTGGAAGGGTTCGGGCGCAACGTCGACTTGAGGATCTACGTTCTTGACTCTGCCCGCGTGCTCGCATTTCAATTGAATGCGAGGGAGCTTGAAGAAGTCGCGGCCTCTATGCACGCAGCGATATATATGTTAGCATGTCGATATCGAAGCAATACACAGCACTTGTAGCAGTAGATTAGGCGGGCTGGATGCGATGTCTGTTGATGGTGCAGGCATGTCTCACATGCAAGACCCCGGCAGCAGAGCGCCACAGCTGCCGAGGAGAGGGTCGACGTACCGAAAGGACTGCTTCTCGTCGGGAGCATCGACGGCAGCAAAGCCGAGGGTTTCGTGGCAGCTGGGACAGTCCAGCGGCTGGATTTGACTGTTTGGACGGGCGCGCAGAGTCAGCGGAGGGCCAGGATGCAGCGGATGGAGGTAATGCGGACATGCGGGTTTAATAGATGATAAATGTATAGTGTGGAAATTATTTGGAAGCCGATTAGTGCATCGCGCTTAGAAAAATTAAATAGCAGCTCCCAATTGATTGGGGTCACTTGCCGGGGTATGCTCATAAATGGTAAGGGGAGATCGCTGGGGAACATTGGGACGACGAGCATTTGGCAGATTGCGCCGCCCGCCCTAAAGCTTACCATCCATTTAAAACACTGCCCAGGCTCGCTGCTTTGATCTTGGCCGTCGCCAGCAGCCTGCTATTGTATGACCCGAGCAGCGCGGGCAGGTAGTAGGTATTCGTGACCTTGTACCACGAGTTGTAGAACTCGCCCACCGCCTCGCCACACTTCCGACAGCAGCCCCGAGTCGAGCGCGTCACGGGTTGGCCGTCGTTGTCGTTGTCGTCGTCGTCTCCGTCGTCCTGGCCGTGGCCATCCCTATCAGCATCGCCCTCGACCGCAAACGACTGGCGGGATCGCGAGTCCTGCACAATAGGCGTGTCGCTGATACGAGATCGCTTGCGCGCCATCTGCTAATGCCCAGCAGAAAATTTTCTGCCTAGCTGACCGAAGTAACCTAAGGGCCGGGATCACTAAGGGTAGGTAATCAAAAAAGCCCCAGTGGGAGCGGTATCGATCGAAATAGAAGTCCCTAAGTAGTAGGTCAGGGTAATAGTGTAGTAGCGTGTGAGCCTTGGGACTGCAAGTGAGCGGGGCCTGCTTCACGGCTTCACTGAATCACTGCGGCCACTTGCGTCCACTCGCAAGCGCCCTCCTAATAAGAGACTGCCGGCTAGGAAGTAGCTGACGGAGGAGCAGGAATGCGCGACGCAGTGCAATCCCTTCACGGGGTCGGGATGGGGAGTGGATGGGCGAGTAGCAGTGACTGTGGATGAGGTCTGCGATAGGGGGTGGTCCAGGTTTCAGGGTGGTGGTATCGATGGACTCATAGTAATAATATTAATGGGGGAAGACGCATCAGACCAAGTAATAATTAGAGAGCGAGAGTTAGAGTTATCCACGTTAGCATACAAGCTGCGTGCCTTTACCCTGCATGGCCTAGTTGCATTGCTGGAGAGATGCAGTGTGTCATTTGCAAGCTCTATTACGAAAGCTCCATTATTCCAGCCAATTTCACTCCTCTGGCCCGTCCAGTGCATTGAGCCACCACTATCATAACCACAATCTGCCCAAACTTGTTATTCAGCCACTAATCCCCCGGTCTCTGTCCAGCATGAACCCTTTGCTATTCACCCGCTCTTCGGCCAGGTGGTAGTAGGCTCGCTGCTAAGCACGTCTTAATCATCAGACAAATATCGACGGTAATGCCGGTTCTTATTGCAGCCTCTAGTATTGATCACGTCCGCCGAACCGACGCCAACGCCAACGCGCATCAATCGTTGCTATCTTGGGCCAGTTGCAGCACCGCCTGCAAATCCTGTCGGCCAGCAAATAGAGACAGACACCTGCTGCCGTCATCAATATCTCCTCTCGCATCTCCTGTGCCTCAATCGAACTATTCACCTCAGCTCTCGCCCTATCACGCCCCCTCCAGCCCATGCTGTGCTCTTGATCGTTTATTTTCCCGAAGTGGCGCGGTATACGCCGCCAGTTATAATAAGAGAATAAGCCTTAACGCCCTGCACTAGATTAAAACCCACCAGCGCAAGGGATTGCCGGCAGGGATCGTTTTGCACGTCCATCGTCGACAGTTTCACAATCTGGAAATGACGGCAATCGCCTGTATTCCGACTATCTATTCTTGATTATTGCTGAAAGGGCCCCCGTTTCAATTCGCTTTGATTCCATCGCGTCCCTCAGCACGCATCAACACTCATCGACACAACCGTCGTGCCAGCTCGCGGAGCCTAATGCAGATTCATCTATGCTTGGGGGCCGCTAAGTAAAGCGATGCTGCCTTCCCCGTACCTATATGGGAACGCACGCTTTCCGCTTGAAACAATGTGCCACACATCCCCCGAAAGAGACGTTGTACAAGCGAGACACAAATATTCTTCTCACTTCACAACGACGAATCCAATGCCGTCTCTTGCCTTATTGCACGCCTTTCGCAGCGCTTGATCTTCCGTATCCGTCCACTTCACGCTAAGCTTGTCCCAATTCTTGACGGCATATTCTCGTTGAAACTGCTGTCGCATTGACTGCAAGCGTGAAAGCTCTAGTGGGTCGCCGGATCCGCTATACATTATGAATGCTGTACAAGGTGGGAGTGATTTGAAGATATCGTCGATATGAGCGACGGTCCTAGCAACGGCATGACCAAGCACGGACCCTCGGGCCTCGCCGCTCTCGTTGGACTGCGACTGCGAGAAGGCGCCGACAGCTTTTTCTCGCAACTCAGCATTATCCAATGTCTTCGACTGTGTCCACCATCCTCGAATGGCTTCAAGCTCGCGGAGACGTCCCCAAACAAAGTCAACTCTCCCAGCAGACACATCCTTGCCATTGACTTGTCCTGTTAAGGCCTTCTCGATGCCTTCGACAACCTCAGCGTCAGTTGTACAGCCGACTGATACACTGGCCTGTCCTCCATGTCCACGAGACGGCTCTCCCCAATCAACAACTGCGCCCGTTCTATGCTCTTCTGAACCAGTCTGAGATTTGAGGAATTGGGGTCTCAGAGATCGCCCTAGTCTCTTGAATATCGACTCCCCACTCGCATCGCTTGTACCCCATAGCGCTCCCCTCTCACACTTCTGCTTGACTAGATCCAGGCTTGCACGAGCATCTTCGATGCTATCATGCCCTTTGCTTCCATGAAATTTCTGGATTTCGCGGGACAGATACTTTTGGCTTAGCCACTTTAAAGACTGTTTGTATGGCGGACCACGGGCATGTGGGTAAATGATCGCAGTATCCACAATAAATGGATGCGTGAGCTTTAGTGCATTAAAGTCGCTATTCAGAGAATGTCCCACGATAATAGTGTGCGGGGTGATTAATTCCGAAAGGCGGTGCTGAATGTCCGATAGGGTAGTTGTTACATTTTCGAGCATTGCTTCGGTAATGCCAGAGAACCTTGCAGCTGTATTAGCTCGAACAGCAGTGGCGAGTTCATGAGACTTACTGTGTTAGGTAGTCCGTGATGGGAGCCTCTGGCTTTACTAGTTCATCCAAGACCAAATCGCCATCCCAGCTAAGCATGCTAATCCGCGTGAGTTCGAATTTGTCACCTTCAGTTTTACACATTTCACAATCCATTGCGACGATGTGTCTGCCTGCAGTCAGACTGCCCTGTTGGATGTCTTTGTCTGGGACATCGCCGTCTTCCAAACTAGCCACCTTCGTGTCAAACCAACCGTCATCCGACGTCTGATGAGACTCCTTTCTCCGATTGAGGGCCTCCTGCTTTTCTTCGGGGGTGGTAAACCAGGCAGGATGAATGACGTATTCGTTCTCCTGCTGGTCCATGACATTGGCAATATATTCGGTTATAGGCGTACGCTTATTTTTCCAGTTCGTCGTGTTTTGTGGTACCGGTCCTTTATGCTTGGGGTCTTTTTTCAGTCTCTTCTCCTCCTGAGTCTTCGGAATTGGCGAAGTCAGCATAGAATGCAAGGGCGAATGCATGCGAGATGCCTTATCATCACCAGGAGTTCGGACAGGCCAGATATGGGGGAAAATATTCGCCAAGGGTCTAAGACTTTCGGGCAGGTATTCAGCTTTGAGCCTGACCGGATAGTAGTCATCTGGGGAGAGGCGCAATAACTTGGGGTTGTCCTGCTCTGCATCAGGCTTGGGTTGATCATGTGATATGTTGGGTTCCTGGTTGTTGTCTTCATTCTTTGAGGATTCTGGAGACTGGGGAGAGGTCAAAGGTATTTTGCCATTGAACATGTCGGCCTCCAAACCAGGCACCAAGAGCACTACTACCTGTCGAATGGCATGATGGTGCTGGACTGACACCCACTGAGGTGCAGATCCATCTGCAAGAAGGTACAACACTAAAGATTGCAAGTCGGAGATTTTGATTTGACTCTGAAGTCGAGCATGGGCCGAATGTGTAATGACCGGGTAGCTCCCTTTTCGCTTCTCTGATGACCTCTGTTTCTTCATAGGTCGTCCATCCTTTCCGACAGCGGTCCATTCTTCAGAATCGGGTTTCTTCTCATCGACCGACTTGGGCAGGTCATGCTGCATCTCAGACATTGGATTTGGAGATTTCAATCGAGCCAATGTTTCTCCAACGCCAAAAGTGCGATGGCTTGAATTGTCATGGTCATCATTGTAATAGTCTTTGTGCTTTCGTTTCCCCATATTGAATTGACTGTCAGGCGGGCATCAAGCCGGCTCCTACCTAGATGCGATGTGGGTTAATGAGGGAGGAAGCTTTGAGCTTTCACCTGCAGTCGCAGAGATTTGGCGTCAAAAGATCGAGGCCCGTGCGTTTCTTGGCATCAAGCCACTTCCAGCACTGCCCGCGACGTGAGTTGCGCTTCCGTGCATGTATAGCGCAGCCGTCCACAATTACACCTCCCTCGAATGCCTCTTGATTCCGTCCTTGCTATCCAGCATTTAGCCCGTTTTTCTAGCCCGTATGGAGTTTGCTAGGTACTCAGATAAACCTCCAATTTTCTCAATGGCCGCCCCTCGCGTTTTCTCTGTTCCAGAGCTTTTGTCTATCATTCTTGGTTTCGTTCATGAAGAGTCCTGTCTGTCGAATTGCATGCTAGTGAACAAGCTATGGGCAATTGAGGCCACTCGTATCCGATGGGCATGGTCGCCTCTATCACGGCTTTCTCGGCTCAACCCTGATCGGCAACAGCATTACGCCAATGAAATTCGGAAAACATCTATCCCAATTGCAGCACCTTATTCGATTCTCCGTTCCATGGAGGAACATAGTGTGTCTCTTCCCAAGTTAAATGATTTAGAAATCAACTATGTCAATTCTCACGACCACTTTTCCACCGGACAGCATGTCAATCTAGACAAAGCACTACTTCGTCGCTTTGTAAGGCAAAGCTTACGAAAGCTTCGTTTACTCTATGACTCACATTCTGGATGGTTGGATATACTATTCTGGCTCAAGGCAAGTCGTGCATTTCAATGTGCACATACTGAATTGGTTAATCTAGTATCGGACTGACACCCAGCGTCAGTGTGCTCACTTGAAATCATTAAAACTTAATCAAGTTCATGAAGGCATGTACAACCAAAACTCAGATGTGGGACTGGACAAGGGCTCCGTTGCACAGTTTATCGAGTTCCTAGACGACGCTCCAACGATAAGCGACATCGATATAGTGAGCTCAGATATTCCCATGACCACCGATCTCTTCGTACACCTTGCTCAACGAGTAGGTCTTGAGAAGCTATGCATGAGATTGTCTGGAGTCGAGTTCACTAAATGCGTTGGGACTTTGGACCACTCCCCCCAGAAGAATTTCCAAAATCTGCAACACCTCGTGCTTCGCTCAGATCTTCAGTCTGCAGCTGGTATATGCCATTCCATTTCGAGACTAGATACTCTTGCCCTCGAAATTACAAATGCACCTGAAGGAGATGAAGGATTGCAGTGCCACATAGTAGATCATTTATTCTCCGCAGTATCAAGCATTGACAGTCTTCAAAGTCTCGACATATCCTTCACTTTTCCAGCCGCGATTTTGCGTGGGTGGGGACTTCCAACATTTCCACTGACGTCAAGCTCGTTGTCCAACTTAGCGACACGATGTCCTGAGCTTCGCACGCTGCACCTTTCCAGCGCTGTTCATTCTTCTCTATGCTGGAGAGCGTTGGATATTGAAGATTCCACCATCGCTTACCTTGCGTCAAGACTGCCATGGTTGACGTCGTTCGAGTATCAAGTCACTAAACGAAAGTATCATTTTACCCAACCACTAATGGGACCATCCTGGGGACCATCCTTGGGACCGGTATTACCTAGCGTACTCTCAATGCTATCGTTGAAAGCACTCGGGACACACTGTCAAAATCTCCAACGACTTCTGATATTCGCATCTTTCGATTTGCGCCAGCTTAACGTCCATGAAGCTCCCTTGTTCCCGAGACTCCGATATTTGGGTCTCTCGTCCGACACTTTCGAAACCTCGTGGAGAGCGTCTGAAGGCATTTCGCCAATAATTCCTCTCATAGAATACCACTTCCCAGCCCTGCATGTCCTAGAACATCTCCAGTCTAGATGGTACAATGGTGATAGTCCCACCTTGTATCATCGCCCCTGGAGATTGGCTGAAATCTTCTCACGGTATGGCCCCAGTGAATCAAACGGATTCAGCATCGGCTACGACGAAATGCCGGAGGACTGGGACTGGAATGGGTTTTTCGAAGAAGCAGACTCAGAGCCTAGCATCTGGGGAGATGAGCTTTTTAAGGAGGAAAGCGAATGGGACGAATCTGAGCCTATGGACTCGGATGCTGCATCATCATCATGGGAAGAATACAATTAATCGAAAATTCGCAGAAGTGTAATACAGTTGTAGTAAGGTAGTAGGATCGCTTCCAAGGTTCCGGTGTGACGAACTCAGATAGGAACTCGGTCTAATAGAAGCAAGATCTGATTCGGTTAGCCAAAATTTGGTCGGTGGAGCTCAATAACTTACCTTTTCTATTTATATTATACCCATTAGAACACCGGCTCCATCTTTACACTCACTGTTCATCTCCGAAATCGTGGCTCGCCTTGTCTAGTCAGCATTTGACTTTGCAGGGTTTCAGGAGTGTCACTTATGCCATAGGCTTTCATGAACCTTCCCATATGCTCAACAACCGAGGCGCCTGCCTATAAGTTTCTATACTGGCACTTATCAACAACTATACCCTTCACTCTTGGGCTTTACGATGCAGAATATAAATAAATGCGAGACTTGTATTTAGATGGTCTAGACTAAAGATGCATACTGCCTACCTAAACTTTGAGCATCGTAATGATACTATGACTAAGCTTACACGTGATGGAAGTCTTGGCTCGGGTCCGGCGAAACCTACCCCGTGAGGACACCATTCCATTTCAGCTTTGAGGGAGCTCTTCGTTACGCAGTCTTAGAAATCGTCCAGTTCCACATTCATCAATCTTCTAATATGGCGGTCGCAGAGAGCGACCAGTTTCTTAAACAGGCGACTGGTCGAAATACTCGAGGCCTTCTTCGAGTAATTATTTTGTGCTTAATTGCCGCTGCTGCAGTTTCCAGTCGACTGTTCAGTGTTATTCGGTTTGAGAGTATTATTCACGAATGTAAGCAACGAAACTTGATTCTTCATGTCCAATTGACTGATGAGATCTATAGTCGATCCTTGGTTTAACTTTAGAGCCACCAAATACCTCGTTCAGAATGGCTTCTACAGCTTTTGGGACTGGTTCGATGACCGTATGTACCTCCTAACCTCCAAGAGCTACTGTAGCTTTCAGCTGTCTTGTTTATACTAGAGACTAATACAATTCGCATCGTAGGAACATGGCACCCTCTTGGCCGAGTCACCGGAGGTACCCTCTATCCTGGTTTGATGGTAACCAGCGGTGTCATCTACCACATCCTCCGCTTCCTCACTCTTCCTGTCGATATTCGAAACATTTGCGTTCTCCTTGCTCCCGGTTTCTCAGGTCTCACGGCCCTTGCAACATACCTTCTAACCTCTGAAATGGTCACTTCGCCTTCAGCAGGTCTGCTCGCCGCAGCCTTCATGGGCATCACTCCAGGCTACATCTCACGTTCCGTGGCCGGAAGTTACGACAACGAAGCAATTGCCATCTTTTTACTGGTCTTCACCTTCTTCCTTTGGATCAAGGCAGTCAAGAATGGATCGATATTCTGGGGCGCGTTGACCGCGCTATTCTACGGATACATGGTGTCAGCTTGGGGCGGTTACGTGTTTATCACCAACCTGCTTCCTCTGCACGCCTTCGTATTAATCTGCATGGGGCGATACAGTCCTAGACTGTATGTTAGTTATACATCATGGTATGCGCTCGGAACGCTCGCCAGTATGCAGATTCCTTTCGTAGGATTTCTGCCAATTAGGAGTAGTGAGCATATGTCTGCACTTGGTGAGTGGCAAACAATTGCATTTATACGCTTGATCGCTAATTAAACAGGCGTTTTTGGATTGCTACAAATCGTGGCTTTCGTCGAATTTGTCCGAACACAGCTCCCGAGCAAGCAATTTCAGACTCTCCTTCGAGCCCTTGTACTGGTCATATTTGCCGTGTCATTTGGAGGCCTTGTTCTACTCACCTTCTCGGGAGTCATTGCCCCCTGGACTGGTCGTTTCTACTCTCTTTGGGATACCGGATATGCCAAGATTCACATTCCTATCATTGCATCCGTCTCGGAGCACCAACCTACCGCGTGGCCAGCCTTCTTCTTCGACTTGAACATGATGATTTGGTTATTTCCTGCAGGTGTCTACATGTGCTTCCGAACCCTGAGTGATGAGCAAGTTTTTATTGTCATCTACGCCGTGCTTGCCAGCTACTTCGCCGGAGTTATGGTTCGTCTTATGCTTACCTTAACACCGATTGTTTGTGTTGCCTCGGCGATGGCGTTCTCGCAAATCTTGGACACCTATCTCAGTACTGAGACCCCGAAAGAAGACACGCAGGCCAATGGGCAGCCGATAGATTCCGCTCGTGTTGCTGCTGCTGCTGTATTACCCGATGCTCTCCGCTCGACCCGAAACCCTCTTGTAGGGATATATTCGTACGCTTCAAAATTGACTGTCGTAGGAGCTGCGGCGGTTTATCTGTTGCTATTCGTCCTTCACTGCACATGGGTCACTTCGAATGCGTACTCCTCTCCGTCGGTAGTTCTCGCATCCAGGCTTCCAGATGGCAGTCAACACATCATTGATGATTACCGAGAAGCCTACTACTGGCTTAGACAGAACACTCCTGATAATGCCAAGATTATGTCTTGGTGGGATTATGGTTACCAAATCGGCGGTATGGCTGATCGGCCAACATTAGTAGACAACAACACCTGGAATAATACCCATATTGCAACAGTGGGAAAAGCAATGAGCTCAAGAGAAGAAGTCAGCTACCCAATCATGCGCCAGCATGAGGTTGACTACGTGCTTGTCGTTTTCGGAGGTCTTCTTGGATACTCTGGTGACGACATCAATAAGTTCTTGTGGATGGTCCGTATCGCAGAGGGCATCTGGCCCGATGAGGTCAAGGAGCGAAACTTCTTCACCGCACGAGGCGAGTATCGCGTAGATGATGAGGCCACTCCCACGATGAAAAACAGCTTGATGTAGGTTTGATCTGAGTGACATCCATGTGGAGCGATAACTGACTCGGTCACTAGGTACAAGATGTCGTACTACAACTACAACGCCCTTTTCCCAGCTGGGCAGGCTCAGGACCGTGTCCGAGGATCACGACTACCAGCCGAGGGCCCTCAACTCAGCACCATTGAGGAAGCGTTTACCAGCGAGAACTGGATTATTAGAATTTACAAGGTCAAGGACCTTGACAACTTTGGGCGTGATCACCAAAGTGCTGTTGCTTTTGATAAGGGCAATAAGAAGAAGCGGTCGGCGAAGAGAAAGGGAGCTCGGGTGTTAAGAGTTGAGTAAGATATATTATTTACTTCTTGGGCGGATAGCCCAACTGTAGAGAATTGGGCAATGTATCAACATGCTGGTGGGCACAGGAGGCGTTTTGGGAAATAAAAGAAGTATGCTTCCGACATGAAAGAGGTGCTCCAATCCAAATTGTGACCATAACTGGTATGACTCCGAAGCTTCAACGCGATCTTGTGTCGATCTCGTGTTGATCGGCTTTACGGCTATGATGCTGCTTAGCATTTGCGCGTCTCGTGGGCATTTCTTGGTGGTCTGAGGTCCAAACTGTCTGAGCCCGTGTTCTGCTGGGTAGGAGCGGGAGTAAAGCAAAACCGTAACCATTGCCTTCACCGCGATTTCTATGAGTCCTGTATGTTCCCTATCACTTCTCTTGTATTTAATCTCACATTGTTCCCACCTCTACAACACTTTTGATTTCAACATCATCTTTGGTGGTCTCCCACCGCGACTTCCTCAACCAGCCGACCCTTCGACGAAGCTTGAAACTTCTCCATTCTAGTGGCTCACTCGACGGCAAGGTCAGTTTTGTGGAGTTGAGCCTCCTCCACCCTTTTGACTCAATTGCCAATTCCGAAGCTACTTTTACAGTCAGGTAATCACCCGTCCAGACTCCCTATGTCGAACAACCCGCCCTACGACCAAGCCTATTACGAGGCATGGCAACGCGGAGAACGGTATGGATATCCAGTGTCAGATTGGTCTACTACTTTGTCAATGGCTTCGCAACACTGATATCCCTCCAGGATCCCGCCGCCTCCTCATGGTGTGCCTTTTCCACAACATGCTGCACCGGCACCGGCACCCGCCCAAAGCCAACCACCCTCAACGCCAGGGTACATCTCTCTCCCTCGAAGCTACCCTCCTCCTGCGCCAGTTCAACAGTCGACTGCACAATGGCGCCCTGGATATCAGTACCGCAACCCCATCCCGCCGGAAGACATGCAAGTTGCGCTGCCCTCTGCACGGCACCCAGGTCCACGATATACATACGCTGCAGAAGCTTTACAACCTCCGCCGTCCGAGACGGGATCTGATCATGGTACGGGGGAAGTGGTTCATACGAGCGAGCGATGGCGTGAATACATCCATTACAATGATAGGCAGCTGGCAACACTACCTCCAGCTCCGGCCCAGACTACAACCATTGAAACACTGCCCTGTCATACCTGCAGTGAGTGCGGTCGAGTGAGGTCTCAACGTTATCACCGCAAGCATCCATTACGTCCGGGTAAAGCACCAACCAAGGAGATATGTGGTGCTTGTCGGAGGGAGCAAAGAAAAGCAGCTGCTGGGACTGAAATGAAGCCCAGGAAAACTACCTTCATTCACCACAAGTTCTCGGACAAACACCATGACCACATCTTTCAAGTTAAGATTGAGGAGGACGAGGACCGTGGGAGGCGAAGGAGCAGATCCCATAGCTCTGAGCGGCGGATCTGGATACGCTCTCAATCTGATAGCCCGGAGAGTGGCGGCCAGAAGAATCGTACCAGAGTCGTAACCATACACTCCTCACCGGAACCATCACCGAGTCGAAGCCCTCCACCAGCGTTGAGACGTACGAGAGTGATTCGTGTGCAGAAGCAAAGTCCATCGCCTCAGGAAGAGGTCCATGAACGACGTGTTTCCGTTGTGCATCGTGGGAATAGAGAAGAGGAAAGCAATGCTCGTACTGATGCGGAAAGGAAGATTGCCTCGCATCCTATGGCGTTCCGATATGGTCGCTCTGCGCCTCCTACTCCGCCATCGCTCTCGATACCTCCTGAACAGCGTTCGCGATCAAATTCAGCTACTTCGACGGCTTCAACTCCGAGCGGGCAAGATGGTTACAGATCAAAGACTCGACTACGGAGTATTCTGAGGTCTCCCAGCCGCCCTCGCTACGAAACAGACTCTCGTCGTCGAGTCACTGTTAATCGAAGTAATGAGAGCACAACCGCTGAAGCTGGGGGACCTAGAGTTCAATTTGCTGCGGAGCCGTCTAGGCGGAGTACGTCGGTCATGCAAAATAGTGACGAATTTTGGAAAGCTCGTGCAAAAAAGCGCCATGATGATCGGTATGGCAGTAGCAGCGACGATGAACGGCCTACTGGTAAGTTAAGATATGCAAGGATTCCATGATGCACGGTTCGGGTTCGACTGTCTTGTTTTCGAGGTGCTAGTGCCACTCACACATAACTTGAAGGTTGGTTTGTACTGTACATTTAAAAACTACCTCACTGTCATATGTCCCTGAGCTTTTTCCATGCGTTCTTTCCAAACTTGTCAAAGAGTTTAAGTAAACCCCTTTCAGTATCAACCACTCGTCTTCGAGACCTCGGCTACTACCAAGAACCATCCGCCCTCCGCCGTCACAGACCCCCTTCTCCATCATACTACGCCGACCGCACAAGCAACGACTACACACTTTCCAACCGCACCGAAACCCTCCACCTTCGAGACTCCCG
>AJFK01000791.1:0-13255 GCA_000467715.1 Hysterium pulicare CBS 123377
CCAGCAACGCGCGACAGAGCCACCCCTCCCTACCGTACTTTCCCTCCTCCCCCTCCTATTCCAGCGCCCCAGCCACCACATCCTCCTCCAACCGCACCATACTCTCCGGCCCCTGCTTTCTGGCCTCCGCGACCCGAAGTTTCTTCTTATGAGCTTCCTCCTCGCACGACCACTAGACCTTGGGAGACGGCGACGGAGAGTGGATCCAGTGATGCGACGAGGGAGGCTGTGGATGTTAAGGGACCTTATCGGAGCGTTGATGAGAGAGGTAGACCGAGTGTGGTGTATGAAGAGAGGAGGACAAGAATGAGGTATGCGGGTGATGATGAGGAGAAGGGTCGGAGTAAGGGGGTTGGGCATCGGGTTAGGGAGAGGGAGAGGAGTAAGAGTCGTGGTGGCGATGGTGGTGGTGGGAGGGTGAGGTTTGAGGAAGTGAGGGATGTTTGAAGGGTGTGAGGTGGGAGGGGAGGAGAGGAGAGTAGATATCTATCTGTTGCATATCGGACTGGGCTTTCCAGAGTAGAACAAGGATAATGATACTTTTTCTTCTTTGCCTATACAACATGTCTTCGATGTTACGATGTGTTCCGGATAGGATTGTAAAAGATCTCATGAGAGAAGAGGCATTCGGCGTGCTAGTTCTCTAGACTATATCTGGTGTTGGATCACTCGATAGATGGGGTAACGATATATTGGATAGTGACATGTATTCGATGGCTCTGTCCCACTTCTTTTCTGGATATGGGATAGTCATGTATTTCTATCTTTGTATTTTCAGTTGAGATGACCCACGCAAGGAAGGGAGGGCACACTACCGCTCCTTCACCACCCTTCACCTCGCCCAACAACGGTGAAAGCATACTCGCTAAGGCCTATCACCTTCGCACTTCGAATTTGCCATCTGGGGACAGGAATCGACACCTATTGTGTATTACCAGGTTAAGAAGGTGTTTAGTTTAAGGGGGGTTTGGTGCTGTAATGGAGTACAACTAAACCCTGGGCACGGAGGATGATTTATGAGTTGGGTTGGTCGCCTCAATATCAGCACTGGAGGCAAAGTGATGATGTGGATTTATTTAGTTTTGCTCTGGAAGCATTAAAAAGAAGCTTTGGGCCGCTATTTCATCTGTAGTGTACATTGCTGATATTGTTCTTGCTATCTGAAGTTTTTGGCACAAGCCTCGGCAGGACTGTGATGTGGAGCTTGGGCTGAAGGGAAGGTAGAAGGATGAAGTAGGAACAAGAGGAAGAACTACGCCAAAAAGATGTACTCAGGTATGTGATGGTTCGACAGACATTATTTAGTCATAGTAATAGGATCATCCGATCCCCTTGGAAGAACTTTTATGAAAATATTAACATTTCACTGTCTAGTCGGGTTCTGGCGTGTTTCGCCGAACTCTAGACTCGCGAGGTCGGTAGTGTATGTACGCGGGAGGACTAGCTATCCTGCTATCTGGTGGCCGATTGCGATGCGATGCAACGCGATGCGAGATATTATTCTGCTGATGTAAGGGTTTGGAGGTGGACTTGAATTTGAGGTGTCTTTGTTGACTGTTCTCACAAAGGAAACTTTTCTTGGTGAATTATTGAGCATCTGGAACGTGAGGCAGTAGACACGTCGTTGAGGATATGTAGGATGTTGTTGTCATTGAGAGGAGCGAAAGGAGTTTGTGGCGTTTCATTGTTGACTGGATTATGGAAACGAGGATGAGAAAGAAGAAAGTAAGATAGGGGAAAGGGAGAGTGGAACCGTGAAGAATAAGCTCCTTCTTCCTCATAGGACACTAATATTGGTTTCTCATCACTTTTGGGCTCCCTTGAGTAGGGTGCTATGTATGGCCTATGCCGAACCTCTTCACGGGCCCCTAAGAACTTTGGCTACTACCAGTAACTCCAGATTGCTTAGGAGTTAGTGGCAGGGCTAGAAGATACGTAGGGTCTGTAGAACCTGCTTCCAAGCGAGGTGAAGCTGGTACTGTCTGATTTGAAGGGAGTTCGACAACAGCGTTGACAGTTTAGTGTAGTTTCGCCAATATTCAAATCGATTCCGTCGACTGATGATGGGTCGCTGTCAAAGAACTCCACGGCCGTCGCCATACGCAACCGATATCGAAGACGGAAGATAATCCGGTTGAACGTAGCCCGGATACTTTAGGAAAGATGTGTCCTGGAACCTGGCGCATGGTGGTGCCTAAGTCTCCGAGAATCACGCCGTTGGATGTTAGGAGTGTAGAGATCAGAGCAGTCTCGTCCCTAGGCAGCTGAATGGAGATCCCTTGTAGATCGCACACACCGGCGGATTATTGGTGACAGTCAGGCGGAAAATATCGCACGATTGGTTCAGGATGCTGGTCCCCTTCAGTGCCAAGGGTAAGCATGGAGGAATGGTAATATCAAAAAGGATGCCTCAGGCCAGAAGAAACCCCTGAAAGTCGACGTGTCACTTAGTCCTCCTGGATACCATCTCTCCTCGATGAAACATCTCCAGTGAGAGACCTGCTTCCGCCCGACGTGCAAGGTTGAGGGGAGAAGTTGATATTAGTGCTTTGAAATTTACCTATCCTGAAGTGTGGACCATATGAAAGGTACGCAAAAGGGGGGCCGACGAATTGGATATTTGGGGTAGAAATAATTGAGTAGGCGAAGGAAATATTTGCTCGATTGGAAAGCTTTACTTTTTTCGTGCCGACATCTCATAGTTTCGGGTTCCAGTAGAAGTGATCCTTCGGCATGCGAGTTTGCGCCGAAGTGGAAGGTGACCTACCGCTTGATGGTCAATTGGAAAGTTAGGCGAGTCCAGAATTAAGTTCCGTCTGCATAAGAGAAAACAAATATTCCCTCACCATCCGTACCCGTACCAGAATGGCGAAGCATGAACAATCATGGCGGTTGCCAGTGGACATTGAAGGAATGACTGCGGTCTAGCCATTCACCATGGCCCCGTGAGCTTCGTGCTGGGGCGCAATAATGCGGGGAACGACGGCAAGACAAGCAGCGATTGCGAGCTAACATGAAGAAGCGAAGGACAACCGCTCGTGTATGCATGTCTCAGCCTCCTTTTCCGATGCCTGGGCTGACCTGGCCATCGAGGTGGGAGCCCTCAGGCACGAATATCATTGACGTGGTAGTCAGACGGGATGATGTTGGATATCCCTGGAGATAGCTGTGATAGAATGGATTGGGTCGGGAAACAGTTACGTTAGACATTCAAGCATGGCCGGGGCGCGTAGCATGTCGTGGTACCCTGGCGCGTGGGAGGGTGAATAGCTGGCGGTTGACTCCAGGTTTGCTCGAGCAGGAGTATGAGTGGAGTGGAATAACTGCAGGAATCAGACCTCCATCCGGCAGAGATTGGAAGGAATCGGATGCCGGGGCACTCGGGGCATAATCTAGTGAGAGGCCAAAGGCCCGACAGGTACGGATGCAAGACGAGGTGAAAGGGAAAAGCGACGCTCAACAAGAAGCTCTTTCACTAACAAACGGGGCGTAAAGTCGCTAAAGTACCGCAGCACGGACCATCAAAGCTCAGGCGGCTACGAAGTGCTGCAGGGCCAGACATGCTCAGCACCCAAACCACGGCGCGGGTGAGGATGGAATTCATCCTCGGCTTCGAGAAGGCAAACCATCGAGGCGAACTGCAGCGAAGGAGGGCTGACAGGGCGAGCAGACAACCTTCCTCCCGGAGGACCAGTAAGCATAACCCAAAACCCTCAGTGCTGTCTCGCCATCTGCAACCTGTCGGCTTTCCACCAAAGTGGGGGTTGGATTGCCGGGTACTGGGTGCGGATCCGTTCTGCGATGTGATTGTTCTGACTCAGTTGTGTGCGGAATTCTGATGCTTTGCAGGACGTGGCGGGGGCTCATATGCGGGAGGACAAGCATGTGAAGAGAGGAAGCATGCGCCAGGGAAAGGAGTGCAGTGGCACAGTTTTGGGGCTGTGTCAATATTGAGTCTTGACAGACGCCAGCTATTGTTGAACGTCTTTTCAAATGCGCGTCATGCATGACATCGATGGCTTTCTTGTGCTTTGGCTCTCTTGCATACGAGAAAGTAGGTTGAGCAGTCAAACTTGCGAGCACCTGATGATTACTCCTTTTGGTCATCTATGAACAACCGTAGCCAATTTGACCATGAATCCGACCAAAGGGAAACCCGTACATATGAGATGTATTTTTGGACTTTCAAGTTTGGTAAACACCAAGGATGGAAAGAAACCCATACAGTGACAGTCCATAACGCCAAAGGGTATATCGCGGCCGTGAGAGTCGTTCACATCCTTATCCTTCCCAAAGTTCAATGCTCCATTTCACATACCATATCCAGAGCGATCGGGGCACTCCCTTTGTTCATACACCCCTTACGCTTCAAGCTTGATCCCACGCCTAGGTGCAACATCAGCATCATCGGCATCTGATTCCTCATCGTCATTGTCGTCGTCTGCTTCTTCTTCGTATGCTGAAAGCCTCTTGGGCCTCCCGTCTCCCAACTTCCAGCTCCCGTTCCGATCCTGCTCAATTAATCCTTCGGCAATGAGCCAGTCTTTCAATACTGCATCTTCTTGCCAGTCGTTGAAGTCAATTGGAACACCACCTGTCTTTCGGTCTTTCTCCATGTGCCGACCAACATGCTCCATGCGTTCATCCCAGCTTCCGGGGCCTGAGAAGGCACGGTTACAGAACAAGCATGTAGATCGTGGAGGTGCTGACCTGAGGTGTTGATAGCACCGTGATTGATGTTCCGCAACATTTTCTTCGTTCACCGGATAGACCTTATTGTTGCGCCCAGATGGGTGAACGGGCGCGGCGTGCATACGACGTAAGTGTTGGGTGAATAGATCCTTGCGATTGAAATCATTATAGTAGACTGTCGAAGGGTTGCGACTATCGACAGTGGTCGGGCAAAGGTCGCAACGCCAGAATCCTAGTCGTATATGTTGGGTGCTAACATGTCTCTTCCACTCGTTTTTGGACGCGAACGTCGACTGGCAAGTATATGGAGCGAGAGGACAGGGGAATGGCCGGGCAGCATTAGTGTTACTCGCATTAGCCTCAGAGTTGACGCTCCTTGATGAAGTATTAGAAGCCCGTATTTTCTTAGTAACTTTGTTCGAATCCGAAACAACAGAGGTGGTAGAAGATTTGCGGCCATGGTTGGCGCGTTTGTTGGACCGTCTCGGATTGGAGCCGCTGCTTGATTGCGACGAACGTCTCTTGCGTCTGCTCTTTGTTGAGATTGGTTTATAGTCAGAGTCAGATGCTTCTTCGTCGCGGGAAAGCGGTTGTACGGATTCCGCGTCTCTCATGGACTCTCCCATGCCGGAGTCATGGCAGTCTTGATAGCGATCGGGCTCGACTTCCATCTTACAATAGACAGGCTCGGCTTCGTAGCTATAGTCGTAATCTTCAGTAGATTGCTCTGGCTCGTCATCATGGTCGTACTGAATTTCGCGTGGATTGATGCCCCCACCACCGATACTAACTTCCGGAGAGTAGACTCCATTATCGGAATGATCAAGTTTTGGATACGGCAGAAGATTGTGAGAGTATGCTTCAGGAGTTTCATACGGGAATCGATCCGACATCCTCGCAGATCGAAGTTCGTCCTGGGGAGCCTGGCTACCGCTCGAGGCCGACCATATTGTTTCCGGAGAAGGGTCCCGCGGATAGTCATCAACAGACGGCCATGGAGGTAGACGCTCGAACTGTCGGCCTTGAGGTAGCTTGAGATCTGTATGTAGGTATCCAGGAACGAAGGGTGGCCGTTCTCGCCCATGCAGGAACCGTTGCATGTTCGTCATGTCTTGAGAACCTGTGTCGTCGATGGCAACTTCATGACCATACAAATGAACTAATCTGGTTCCAGACGGATAGGGATTGTTTGAGTGGCCACCATAATCGGCAGGCCAAGGTGTGTTGAGCGGCGAGTCATCCGCAAATTGAATTTGTGGCAGATCTTGGAACTGGTGATAGCTATCCATTGTATCTTCTTGATTGCAAAGAGTCAAACGAATACACTTGTCGGTTTCCGGGGAAGAGATCGAATTGCTGACAACAGCGCTATAGTGGCCAATGGGGGGCTAGCGAAGCACTATATGACTTCGAAAAGCATGCGGTATAAAGATGAAAAGAACGTTTGCCAAACAGAACATATATCATTTGTTGAGTTTACTGGGTATAGAGAAAAGTCAACGGTGCTGATTTATAAATAAATACAAGTATGATGAACTGAATGTTTGGTGTTCAATGAATAGATAATGATCGTAGAGGCTTGAGACGAAAGAGGCGAAGCACTGATGGCTGGTAGGGCTTCTCAGTGGGCGAACACGTCGAACGTTGGAAACTGGTTGCAGATTTGCACCGCCCGTTGTGCCGTCGTGGTCTGGCATGGCGACCATCTAGCTCAAGAGCACTTTATGGGCATCTTCTGAGAACAGAGCCGCATTCTTCGAGCTCAGACTCGCGCTAAAACGTCCCAAGCTCAAGTTCACCGGAAGCCCATGCAGGGGTGGAGCTCGAGTGGCAGGACTGGGGTCTGTGGCGTGGTCGGGGACGAGCTGGCAAGCCACGTCCACACTGTCGCACATACGTGGGCAGCAGCAGCTCCGGGGTTCCGTGAGCGCTTGGGGAAATGTGACAAAGAGAGGACTCAGGAAAAAGGAATGAGCCCGAACGATGATGTAGATCACTGCCATATTGTGGCACACTACGCAATGCTCATGGCTGGAGCACCCTGGTCTGGGGTGGTCCGCATTTGATAGGTACATGTATCGAAACAGGCGGCTGATGAGGTGAAAGGATCCCTGCCACAATCCGGGGCCAGAAGCGTGGAATATTCGGACGGAAACGTGAAGCGGACACCAGTACCACTGCTATCAAGACCCATGGTGGCAGAGCGTGGAGAAGGGGGAGCTATATTTGCTCTGAGCTGCGTTGGGGCCTGACAAGAAGAAAGACACAAGAAAGACGGAGGAGAAGCTAAGAAAAGGCATCGGAAACGCTGGATTAGGGATAGAAACTCGATGAGTAACCAGAAGGATTGTGCGAAAAGGTCGAGGAGGGTGACGAGATGAATTGATTGGGAAAAGCTAAAACGGGGCGTAAAGAGCTGCTTCATTCAGGCAGCGAAACTCAGGGCGCCGCTATTCCGGTTGCCTGAATCGGGCAGCGGCTGCACAGCACCAAAAGGGCGTCTATTTGCAAGCCGGCGCAGAGGCCTCCTTGGTGTTGAGTTTCGAACCATCGAAGTTCATCGGCCTGCCGTCCACGAGGCAGCTTCTTTCCGAACAAGCCCGGCTACCCGTTCCCCCTTCCCGTGCGGCTTTGACAGCCTTCAAGCACCTTCTGGCCAGTCGCCATCGTAGGTACGCGATGGCGGGCGTCGGGCGGTCGACATGTATTGGGGGCGGTGTTGATGGAGCCATGCCGTATTGGCGGATGCGAGAAGCCGCGCCGAAAAAACGTCAATGGAACCCTGCAGCACCGCCTTGTAGATGTAGGAACAGCTCAGAAGAAGCAAAGCAGCAAAGCAGCAAAGCAGCAAAGCACTTCCTGTCCATATTAGACTACAGCAGAGAGTCCACCATTTATCCGGCCGCTCTGCTGATCCATTCACGTTCATGCTTGGACCACTTTTACCACCATAGCGTCGCAGTGACCTCTCGCCCAGTCCCAACATGCTGGAGAGAGCAGTAATCAACAAGCTGATACCATGCTTTGACCACGCTGCTCGGACGGCGGGCTTTTGAAAGATCTGTCATAGAATTTGGCTATCTCTGGCCGACTGCGCGGATCAGGCACCGCGGCGCACTCTTCAACTACGCGGGATGATAGACTATCATGACATTCTCTCCGGCGAACATTTTGCACCATTAGAAGGATTCCCAGGATGCTTCCTCCACCCAGGCCGGCACCTCCTTCCTAGCTACGAAGCAAATGTAGCGAGCAATCGATCCTCAACCCCTTCCAGAACCCACCTATGCTCCATGACTTCCAAATTTTCCGCTTCGCTCAAGAACAGCTTGTCCGGATCCTGCTCCGGGCCCATCATGCCAGCTCCAGGGTTCATTTGACTCATTTGTTGCGTGACCTGGCTTGCAGCTGGATTCAATTGTAGTCAGCGCCTGCAGAATACGGCACCCATTATTAACTGGCTTGGAACTGACTTACCATTATTGCTTCCAAGAATAAAATTGTAGACGGGCTGTAGTCCGAATAGAGTAAGAAAATACCAAGACAGACTCGATACCCACCTAACATCCAGATCCCGTGTTCCGACCCCAGATTGGAGCATGGACTTGAATTGTGGCGTTAACGGGAAGGGAAGTTTCACTGAAGGTCATTATCATGTTAGCACCGATCCAGTAGGCAGTTACCCATAGTTTCAATTAAATGGGGATTGCCGCCAGCCATAGCCAGGTTCCAAAATCCAGGGGCGTATGAGGTGGACTCACTTATAACAAATCCTGAAAAGAAAGCATTGATCCATCCCATGATGAGGGTCTGGGGTACCATCATGGCCACATTCCCCTTCATCATGCCCATCATTCCTTCCATGGCAGCTGGATCTGACATAGGATTCGGTCTGGGCTTGCCTCTTGCGTCCGGGTCTGCTAAAAACTTCCCTTCTTGATAGGCCGAGACCATGTATGCTTTTCGGGCTTGAAAAGATGAGGGCGAAAGCACGTTCGCATTCGTTCGGAGGTTGATCCCGCGCACAAGAGATCGTTGCTGTCGAATTTGGGGAAGGGTCTGTTTCTTCGGGGCGGATTGGAGAAGGATCATGGCATAATGGCGAAGGATACCGGTCAATATCTTAGCCCACTGTTAGCTCAGACTGTATGCATCTTCTATCGGTAAGACATACCATAACGACAGTGATGGGTAATAGAATCCACCAGCTATGAAAGCAATTAGAGATTTTGGATAATCCAACAGACAGTGTCGAGGCCTTACAAGAGCGCCGGATCCCGATGGATCGTCTGCACAATGGGTTGTGCCATCTTAGCTATATCCAGCCACGCAGCTTTTCTCTATCCCAGGTGGGTTGTAGAAGGGTAGAGGTTGAGGTTGTTGATGGAGCGGAGCCTCATCTTGCCCGTGACGGAGCAATTCTAGCTGACAGGGATCTGGCTCCGCGATTTTGAGAACACCTTTCAACCGCACGCCAAAGCTCCGCTCCACCACGAAGCTCCAATTCACCACCGCGAGAGAGCTTCAGAGCTCTACCACAAGCTGCGCCAAGTCCAAATTGCCTCTGCTATACTACGTATTTGTCTGATCCAGAATGTCGGCCTCCACCAAAATAGCCGTGCACTCAGTACCTGGTAATTCGCATCATATGCAACTCATTTTTTGACTCTGCTAATTGAAACAATAAGATCTGAAGAACACCACTGATGATGCCCTCCCAAACTATCTTACCTCTCTCAAGTTCAAGCAAACGCACACCCAAACCGACGTCCGGCTCGCTCTTGGCTACGGTGCAGTCATCATCGCTGGCGCGCTCTTCTGGCTTGATTGGAAACAGGGCTGGGAAGTAACGAAACCATATACCGCGCCCGCAGTAGTAGCGTACTTCATCCTCAACTCGGCCTTCTCGTATTGGATATGGTATGTGGAGAAAGGGTGCGTGTTTGAAGGGGAGGGCAGTACGGGGAAGGTAAATTCGCCCATTCAATATAATATGCGCTGTTTTGGCTTCGATCTCCTGGATACCTTAGCTATCCAGTTCAATACTGGACTAACATTGATACAGCTCCGAATCGCCACAAAATCCGACAAACACATCCCCGTTTACTACTGCACAGTGACTTTCACCCCCGCCCCCACCTCCTCCAACCCACCCCAAACAATCCAAATACGCGCACCCTTCACCCGGTGGTTTACGTCCGATGGCTACTTCATCGCAAAGCCCTTTCAGCAGTGGCTCGCATCCGAAGTCCCGATCGTTGGCGCCGCGGACCCGAATAATGTCGTCGAGGAGATTGGAAGAGGAAGTGAGACCGAGAGAATGACGAATGTGAACAGCAACAAAGTTCAGGATGTATTAGGGCAGCTTAAAAGTGGTGCGGCGAATGTGACAAATGGGAAGGGGAGCAGAAGGAGGAAGGTATAGAGAAGCTTGTGGCAATTGGGTTGGGGGGAATCCCTCAGTGATGGGATGATGGTCTCTGATAGTTTAGAGACGCACGGTATCCGAACTTGACTGGAGTTGACTAGAGGTCGGGGCTAAAAGCTGTATTATCTATGAGCACGTGAGAGTATCCTTACCATCTACGAGTGTTTACCTTTCTCTTGGGAGCGTACCTCAAGTCTCCTGACGCACACTCAACACCATCTCAACCAGACTTGACGAAACCCACTGTTGTTCGCCCACCATCTTAAGAGTAATACAAGCCTACCTTATTCCCCTACCCTAAAAGTTTATACTAGTATAAAAAATAACTAATAATAACCTAAATCTATCAATGTAAAAAAATGTTGTAAGACATTACTCTAGGCCCTCTAAGATTGCGTAGGACTCCTTAGCTCATCCTGATATCATTTTGTCCGCAGAGTTCAATGTCTTTACTGACTGCGTGTAAAGTTAGATTGTGCTTAACGCAGGGGTCTAAGTTGCTGTGGAGGTGCTAAGTCAACTTAGATGCGTTGAGATAAAGCTGTTGGAGCCCGCGAGAGCATTCTGGGCTTTGCAATCTCCCCGTTGACTAGAATCCTACTTATACTTACCTCTCTGGTACCCTCCAAAGAAGCAAATGAGGTTGTAGAAGTAGGTTTAAAGGGTGTGCTATATTCGATTTTGTAATACCTACAGAAGTGGTAAATGCTACAAACGCCATGCTATCTAGCTGCTTGAAATGCCTGAATCTCCATAATGAGTAAACGCCGGTAGATGCACAGAATGATCGCGGATAGCCAACATGATCATAGCTAAACATTACTGTGACAACCAAGTCGAATTTAAGCGCGATGAAAGAGCTCCCGCATGGCAATGCCAAAGTTTTCCAAGCATTTAACCATATGCTGGACTGATCCGACTTCATCTCACAAAACGAAGTAGAGACCTTGAAAGAAGGACATTGCTAGTTTATACGCTCACTCGTCCATTTCCAACATAGGCAAAACTTCTAATTCCCGTTGAACAATCCTCTCAAACTCTTCCCTTTCAATGCCCGCACTCCTAGCCAAACGGAACAGGCTCTTGAGATCAGTGCTGATATGTTGCTTGATCGCCATCTCTGCTTGGCTGGAACTTTCGGCTTCCCTTTCTAGTCTCTCCACCGAGTTCGATGATGCAGACGAGGAGGGTCGAGGGTGATTCAGCTCAGAATAGCGATCCTCTGACTCATTCTCTTGTAGTTTCTCGCTAGCAGAATCTTGGCGAACGTCGTGGAGTGAGGTATAAGTTGGTGGCATGGAGGAATCATAGCCGGTAGGTCCTAGATTCGTTGTTTCCAATGACTCTGTCTCGGGTTCGCGGCGTGTAAGGTTGAGGCTGTTGCCATTGAGTGTAGATTCACCGGGGGCTGCAGTTGCTTCTTCATCTGGGTCGTGAGCATCGAGTGCAGGCTGTACCTCTGCAGCATACCGTGCAAAATACTCGAGTTCAGATTGTGAGGGGAGTTGCACGCGAGTGTTGGTTACAGGTGCTGGAGAGCGTTTATGTGGCGTGCGACCTGGCGTGCGGTCATAAGAGGCCCAGTAATCATCATCGTCCTCTTCATCTTCTTCCTTTGCTAACGGCGCAGCGGCGGCCGTTGTCGATGCTCCGTTTGTGGTAGCGCCGTGAGCCCGGGTTGAAAATTGACGAGACCTAGCCTCATCCGCTTGACTCATACTCTCAAACCACTCTGCATCATTATCTGCATCTTGTATCCCTCTTAGTTCTGCCAATTTCCATCCTGTGCCTTGGTCCCCCGTACACCATAGATATGTCGGTAATAGCCCGAACTCGCTTAGCACCAATCGAGTATGTAACGTCTCGGGATCTAACCGCCGGTAGAGAATGTTGTCTGGATCTTCGATCTCGATTTCGCCGGATATTGGATGTGGTTCTATCTGGAGCTTGCCAATGATCTCAGGGAGCCTCGCAGCGGCCTGGCTGTCCCAGCAAAGGAGGGGGAGCCACGAGTCTGAGGAGAGAAGTTGTACTCGCTGACGTAGTATTGGGGAGAGGAGAGGCAGAAGAGCTGAAGGCGGCTGTTTTGTGACATTTGCGCTTTGAAGACAAGCCAGGAGGGGCGGGAGGAGGTCCCTTGAGGAGGGCGGTTGGATGTATTGGACCGTCATCGGGAGCTTTGATAGAGAGGTTCGGTGGAAGATTTTGGGTAGGCCGAGGAGAGAATGAAAGGCGGCCGGGATATATCTGCTAGCAAAGAGGCCGAGGAGCCAAACCAAAGTTTTAGAGTTACTGTTCAGAATGTTGGTAACTCAGTCGTCAACGTCCGCTGAAACGAAATTCTGCTCCGTTTGAGGCTGCTATCACATGCAAGCGTGCCTCTGACGCAACCTTCCCAATTGATTCAAGGTCACCCGTTTGCTTCAACACAACACAACACAACACAACACAAGAATGAACGAAGCGGCGATGGTGGGGGACAACGGTGAAGAGGAGTGAAGGGACTCGGGGGGCGTGCGAAGACATATTGCCCGCGAGCTAACAAAATGTCAACCTCGTGCTCTCTGTTGTAGATGTTGGTTGCCGATTTTAGTCTCCGTTGGGCCGATCTGGGCAGGGTCCACAACCGCTGATACGTCCTTTTGCCCCGATGCATCCCCATCTCTCACCACCTACTAACGCGGAAAACCTTACGCGGAACATATGTCCATCCACTTCTTCATTGCTTTGATACTGTTATTAATGCTCCTCGAGAGTGGATGCCGGAGCTATGTGGGCTGTTCTGATCGCTTCATAAACCAGATTTCAGTTCATATCATCTGTTCGTTCTTGGGCAATTTACTTCTGGTAAGAAAACTTTAACGCAGCTAACTTCTAGGACGGGGGTTGGTATCCTTGAAAGACCATCTGGCTTCTTCAATAGTGCATCTTTTGGGGGATCAATGGCTTTGGTAGCCTCGCAAAATTCTTACCCAAAGTCCAAGCGGAAGCCATCGTACATTCCATCGGGTATCAAATAGCTTAAATGGACCCTTGGTGATCCTGTAAATCCAATCGACAATTAAAGTCTTCCTCTGTCCCGTTTTACGTTGCTTGTCCCTCTAGCCGACGCACCCTGCGGCGGGGTCCTGCCGG